>JARACY010005691.1:0-20745 GCA_029255725.1 Scrobipalpa atriplicella | reverse complement strand
TAACAACACAACTCACAACAGTAGTCTGAACAGTATCCCTTACTATACGCACTTACAATATTTAGGTAGGTACATAATACACTACACACAGGTGGAAAGTTTATTGAAATGAAATTATGTTTTTTTTTCTTAGTGACCCGAATTCAAACTGGTAGACTAGACTATCAGACCTTTTTATCTGCTAAATACTTACACCTCTTGACATGATGGTCTGTTTGTCAGAAGATAGCAGGTATATTCTGCTAAAACTGTACTCTATCTACCAAGAATACGAATAGCTAACTGTCTTTAAATGTACATTGTACCTATCATCCACGAAACTGATCAATTTTTCACATGGAACAAGGTGATCAGACGAGCAAAAAACTAAACGATATACCTTAGACCTTAGGGCAGCACCTGCGTATCGTTCGGTGGCGGACCCTTCGGCGGCCGAACCTTCGGTCGTATACGACATAACAATCCACCGACCGAACAGTCGTTTTTACGCGGATTCTTTGTTCGGTGCGCTCATGGTGCGCTGAATGACGATCAATAATAATTATGGCGCTGTATAAGGAGTTACGATAATACAGAGTGTTAGTGGTAACCATACAGGGTTTTAAGGGTAATGTTTACTCGACCGAAGGTTCGGCTCGACGCACAGAACCGATGAAAATAAGTTACCTAAATACAGTAGAGTCATTTCAATTCATATTAGAAACTACGAGGTGAATTTTGTTCATACGACCACGTGAAAAACTTTTGAATTATATCTCCCTGGGGAAAACCCGTATCTGGTTCCGCCCTTCCTCCTGATGCCCTCGAAACTGAGCCCTTGGACTTGGATGGAACTAACATTGCATACATTTTTTCCTGGGTAAGTAAGGTAGGAAACGGGAGTAATAATTTTTAAATTTAAGTTGCTGAAAGTAAGGAAAAAGTCTATCCCCATTCGAACAACTCGGTTATATCCACAAGTTATTTTTTATTCCGATAAAAGATGATAATTTTTTTTTTGTAGTCAGTCATAGCTATCGATTCTTTGAGAGCATACATACATTACATACATAAATCACGCCTATACCCCTAATGGGGTAGGCAGAGCGTCAACGACAAGTTTAGAGGGTTGTTTAAGATAGATCTAGTGTTTTGTATTATCTAAATTAGTGATTATTGGTGCTATCCGTGTTTATAATGTGTGTGTTTGTGCTGTGATCTGTTCATATGCGGCTTTTATACAAAACTGGTCCAATGGAGTCTCTCAGGAAATGGTTCTACAAACCAAAGGTATGTCACAACAAATGGTTTTGTAATTTCCTTCTTTTACCGTTTTACCTGCCATTTGCCTGCTTCTGACCGTGTTATTGTGGAATTTGGCTCATTTCGACCTCGTTTTAGGCATGAATTAGCTTTTTAGAAACTTGGGGCGCGAGTACGAATAATTCTTTGTTGATGGAGAAGGTGTCGATGAGTGGATGTTTTTCATTAAGTTTTTCCTCTTCTGACCTTTTCCTCGTTACGTTTGCGTAAATAATTAGTCTATTTCCCTCAAAGTGGAGTATTTGTCACTAATAATGTGGTAGCAATCGTAAGGTGTAGGTACGGGGCTTACGTCATAGCGTTGAATATTTGTTATTGTTGAGACAAGGTTTGGTATTGTCTCATTTCTACTCAGCAGTTTATGTGTAAATATTGAATAAATTACCAAGATTATGTTTACTACTGAATGAGTTATTCAACCATCATATTTATTTTGTATTTTACACTCTCCAAATTAATGGTAGGAGCGGGGGATCAAATGTTAATGGTGTATGTCCCGTAGAAACACAGAACTGACTCTTCAATTTTACATTTAAAATGATAATGCGCATCCCAAATTGTCTTGAAAACAAAGACTTTTAAGAGTTTTAAGTAGGTATTAGAACACACATAATATCCACAATGATTTCTTATCTCTAATTTTAATTTACACTCAGTGTACTACTAATTTTCCATTGTTTACTTTACATGTTATACAAATAGGTACTATAAATAGTAGTTTGAGAAATGCATTCAGCAAAGAAAATAGAAAAGTTAAATATAGCAATAAAGACACAAACAGTAAGATCATTTTGGTTTTTTGGTTACTTCCAAGCTTGACAGGACTGGAGTGACAGAAAACACAGAATTTGCCAGCTGCATCTCCTCCCGGGCATGCTGTAAAAACCAGCTAAGGGATTCGAGGGTTTCAGTGTATTGCAATTTAGGCGATGGGCGGACATTCCGTCACTATAACCCTCAAAATGTGTCGTGACGTGTGGTGGAACAACCTTTGTGTAGGTTGTTTTGCCCTGCCTACCCCATTAGGGAAAAAGGCGTGATTTTATGTATGTATGTACCAATTTGGTTTGTTTCCTCTCAGCCTGCGATTTATCTACATCTAAATGACTTTCCCCTTGGGATTAAAGTATTACATACATATAATCACGCCTTTATCCCCAATGGGGTAGGCAGAGCGCAAATGACCAAAAAAAAGGTTGTTCCGCTGTAAATACTATATCCTATTCCCCACCCAACCTGTGCCAAGTTTCACCCTAATCCATTCTGTGATTCTGTTTAAACATGCAAACATAACATTTGTAAAATGGCTGAAAACATTCAGACTAATATTATAAACAAAATATGCAAAATTCTTGTAGATGCTGTACGACAAGATAACATTCAATTTAGAGAAAAATACATGTTCATTCATAGTAAATAGTTTGTAATTAACTAACACATTTTTTTTACTTTTTTACATTTTTTATTATATCCTAATAAAATAGTTTATGATCGTCTTATTGAACATAGTATGTTTTTATTTACTCACAAGTATGAAAACTTGACACAATATACCTACAGACAGAGTTGTGTAATGCCCTCTTGGAAGACTTGCCATTACTAATGAAATGACCCATAATGACATTACTCACATAATATTATTTGTTTGGATGTTTTCCTTCAACAATATACATACTGCCACAAAAATTTTTGTTCTTTATCCAGTAGGTACATGAAATTATAGAAACAAATAGATTTGATTGCATAATATAGTAACTCTAGAGCACTACAGAAAACATTACCTATTATCAGTGACTTTCAAGTCAGTAGTAAATAAGTAAATAAGTAAAAACTCTTTATTGCAATGCACATTTACAATGATATTCAAACAGAAACAAACATGAATAAATGTGCACAAAGGCGGTCTTATCGCTGGCAGCGATCTCTACCAGACAATCTTTGTGAAGAGGAAAAATTAAACATGGCAGAATAGTGCATTGTGAGTATTTAAGGAAAACTTTAACAATATATTATTTAAATACATAGTAGTGTTTTTCCAACAAATATATAGTCTAAAATAAACTGTCTAGTGTTAAGTACTGGTCTGAGCTGAGCCCCACATCCAGCTCCCTTCTATCATTGGACTTCTAGATGCACCAAAGGATAGCCTATAGCAAAAGAGTGAAACTGACTACCTGCATCTGTGTTTTTAACTGCATACAACCCGTAGCCCTTAAAGTTAGAGTGAACAGGCATCTTCTGGGTGAGTTTCCCCTTCATCGACTCCTTCACTGTCTCCCCTGAGATGGAGTCAAGAGCAAACCTGTTCATCAGGGTTTTTATTTTAACTTACACAACAGAAGACTAAAAATTTTTACGTACCTACTTGCTGTTTTTTTAGTAAACAAAAAAGAGTAATTTCAGTTCTGTTTATAAATAAACATTACCAACACTTATGCTAATGTGCCGATTACTAACGACCAGCTTGCGACTGGTTCAGACAGGTTTGCATTCAGAATTTCCATTTATATTAAATACCTACTTTGTCCGCAAGTGTATATTGCTGTTTTCTTGGTAAGAAACAGCTTTGTAACACTTAGTTATACCGCTGGATGTATGATGATTAAAGCATTTTGCAACAATAAATAATATTTTCCATGGGAAAACTTATGGAATAAAGTCAACCTGCAATATAATTACTACTAATGAACATACATCGAAAGTACTTTCTATGGAAAAATAAATGATATTAGGGAGCTGCAGCATCAAAGTTAAGGTCTCAAAAGGTAGCTGGCAAAATAAAAACATAAATTTTATATTTGTTCAATAATATAATTTTAATGTGTTAATAGAAAAAAGTTGTTGATTAAAACAAAATAATAATTAAATTTCTTTTACTTACAAGAATCTACAAAAACTTGACGAAATAACTTTTAATCACAAATATTTCCATAAATTATCAATTTATCATAAATCAGTCCAGTTATGTTTTTTATCATTATTAATTATCTTATCATTTCACTTATATTATGATTCCATTTGTTTATTTTTAGTGTTTATCTAATATTGCAATAAAAATTGTGTTTTGTAATTAAGTTCAGGCGTAATTTTGCGAAAATCCACCATAACATAAGATCTGATCAGAGTAGATTCGGTAGTAGTGGTGTAGGTGCATTCCATGAGTGTATGTGCATTTATTTGCGGTGCACTTGACTTATTGCATACTTACCATCACTTGACTGGAAGTAGCTAAATATTTTTTTTTTTCTGTCTCACGTTATGGTGTTTGTAGTATACTAAACTGCAAAATATTATAACTTATTTTTCATGATATAAGAACCTCCCCATAAACCCAAACAACTTCTTTACCCATGAACGTAAATAAGACTTAGCTTACAATAAAATATGAACTATGGCATCTTAAAACTCAATTACTTTGTGCCTACTCCTATCAGCTGATGACGTCACTTCGTCTTCCGTTACCAAAGCCGCGTACATCTATCCCTCTCGCACACTTTCACTTTTTTCTCCGCTTTCCCAATCGAGGCCGAATCTCGAAACTTGTTTTGCCAAATATCGCGAATTCGACAGCAATATTATTAATAGGAAGTTTTTTTATCGGGCCAAATAACGATTTTGATGGTTTATAGCATTATTTATTAGTTGATTTACTCGAAACAAATAGAACATAATTTTTTTATTTTACTTGAACTGTATTTGCTCTCGACGATAGCATAGGCCAGTCTTGTTGAGAAGCAATGAGTAGTAGTGCTAAAAATAATTTTACTGTCTATCTTTTGGTCAATCTTCCATGCTGGACTGGGAGTGATAGAAAAACATAGAATGTGCCAGCTGCATCTCCTCCCGGGCATGCTGTAAAAACCAGCTGAGCGATTCGAGGGATTTAATACTTTTAATGTATTGCAATTTAGGCGATGGGCTGACAACCTATCACTATAGCAATACACATGACCATCTAAAATAACCCTCAAAACTTGTCAGACGTGGCGGAACGACCTTTCGGTCGTTTTCACTCTGCCTACCCCATTGGGGTATGTATGTATGTATCTTTTGGTCCATAATATATTAAGATTGATCACTTTAAAAGTTAAAAGGGTGGACTTGGCACCCCAAATAAAATATTTAGTTCTCCCTAGTAAGCGTTTCATGTTTGGTATTCAGCAGAGACAACGACCAAAACTTTACTTTACTTGCTAGACAATCAGATTCGGGAATAGAACTCACGACCACGGTCAAAAACGAGCCTAGGCTCAAACAATTAGACCACAAAGGCTAGAAAACTAGGTACGCTCGAGCACGATTTTCGTTCAAAGGAAGGCCTCATTGTTTACATTTTTTATAGACCATTGTTCTTGAGTTGCGACCGTCTAGTTTTATAATTGTTAGTAATTTTTATCACTCCACTCAAGGCTGGACTGATTGTTTTAAATCCAGGGTGTTAGAGTTAATAAACTTACGTAATATTTATTTCTCGTGTATGATAATTTGCTAAATATTGCATACTTACATAACATAAAGCACACGCCTATGATGCGTACTTCTTATGGTGTAGGCAGAGCATACATATTATCACGCCTGTATCCTTAATGAGAGCGCCAACGACCCAAACAAAGGTCGTTCCGCCACGTCTGACAAGTTTTGAGGATTGTTTAAGATAGATCTGTATATTGCTGTAGTGACAGGTTGTCAGCCCATCGCCTAAATTACAATATACTGAAACCCTAGAATTCCTTAGCTGGTTTTTACAGCATGCCCTGGAGGAGATGCAGAAAGTAGCCTATGTCCTAGTCCTAGACCTAACCCGATCCGTCCAGTGGTTGTTGCATGATTTAGTAACAAAACATCCAAACTTTCCCAAATACATAATAATATTACCTAGTAGGATTCTCGGACTCCTTTTCGGCCTTTTACAGTAATCCTGGAACAATTTATACATTGTTTATTGGAAGCATTTCCCAAACTATACGTATATGAAAGTTATCAACAAACTTTTTCACGCATAAAACAATCGTTTGCTTGACCTTTTTCGGCGTTTATCAATCACCGAACAAAAACAGAGAACCGAAACGACGTCATTTAGTCATTGAGATTAGTTTTTTTACAATCAAAACGTTCGGTGAGTCACTCCATTGAATCGAAAGCTGAGATTTGCGCTATTGAACCGGCTTTGATATCGAATAATCGAGCTGTTTGAGTCATGTATGTCATGATCATGAGCGAGGCAATTTAAATTTGTGCGTTTATTTGGATGTGAGTTTGAATACATAATATATCTTCCGTTGAACTAAGAGTTTCTAACGAGAATTTCATCTAACCCTAAAGTACGCAAGTTAATAGCAATCCCAAAAGTATGCGGCCAAAATACAAGAAAGTTCAGTTCACATCACAATCTAGATGATAGAAAAAAGGTGATAAGATAACTATTATAGATTTTATGTATGTATGTATTATAGAAATAAATAAGTGTTCTCATTATCATAGATTATTTATTAAATTAATTACTACCAAACCTTTATAATTATGAATGTAGCATTGTGCGTCTTAAATTGAACCAAAGTAGTTTTAAATTATCTAACCTTTTTTATCTTCAGAGCATAAGTGCTCCATGTCCCCTTGGAGACATATCTATCATCATCAGCCACAACAGTCCACTGTTGGACATGGGCCTCCCCAAAAGGCGGTAATGCCATACTCACCACGCTTGGCAGGCGGATTGGTGAGCGCCCCTGGATTTATCCCTTAGTCGCCTTTTACGACACCCACGGGAAGTTATGGGGTGATGCTATTATAACCCGGCACCACACTGAGACATATCTATAGGCTCTCATCTCAATACTATTATAATACGAGAAGAAGTCATACCAGGAATACTATTTGATGACGAACATCCTATTCCTGACAAACAATTCTTGCAATGCTCTTCTTATCAGCATGTCATAACGAACAACATTCTTATCATTTACCGTTTACAAAGACAAAGAAAGACAACATGATTATTGCCTTTTGATTACCCAAACTAGTTGACAAAGCTCTGCTATTGCATTTGAACAACTAATTACGTTTCGTCGGCACGTCTGATAAGATAGTGTTGTATGTATGTGTATAATACTCCAAGAAATAAGGGACAAGCTCCCATAGTAACCTCAACTTTTGGTGATTAAGTTTTGCGCTCGACCAGATATGTTCACTAAGTCATTTTAAGTATTTTTAGTCCGAGCGGCAACGTTTTTTTTTTCGAATGCCTTTTTTATGCTTTGCCTACCCCATGAATTTATGTATGTATTTGTAGAAAATACTTCAACTACAAAACTATTTTCTCTTTAATCTCTACAACAATACAAAATCGGCTTTTAGTAAGCAAACAAGTTCACAATACACTACTTCGTATGCACATCAGCTGATGAGGTATCAACGTGCACAAATGCCATGCATGCGGTGAATGCTAAATTATTATCCTAACATTGGCAGCTTATATATACAGCATACTTCCATGCTGGACTGGGAGTGATAGAAAAACATAGAATGTGCCAGCTGCATCTCCTCCCGGGCAGTCACATCCCTCCCGAGGCTGTTGTAAAAAGCTCAAGGGATATATCTAAGACCCAGGGCTTAGGGCATAGTAAGCAGCGTTATCGGTTTATTTAAACATCTTGCGTATTGCCTACTAACATAAATAATATGAACATTCTCAAATTGCATAGATTTCCTTATTCGAGGTCTTTCCCAGTGAGATCATCTTGAAAAGAATTTCATCATTTTATTGTAGACACGCAATCCAATTTAAAGTGGTCATTGTAACAGCAAGAACTGGACATTATGCACTTGAAATGCAACTCTAGCCTGACTATGCCTATTCCATATAGTTTAGTCCAGGAAAATTACGCACAAAGACATAACAAAACAACCCACTCAAATGAAAACACATTGAATGAATCACATCAAAACAAACTTGGCCGCTGACTATTTAAACAGGTCACAGTATCTTCTGAGTAATTATAGCGAGAAACTATTATTATGTTTATCGTGACCATTTTATTATCATAGAAGACCATTGTCGACTTCAACTGAACGGGATTCTTGTTTTAGTGGGTGACTGTTTCATTATTCTTAGGATTACCAGTGGTACCTTCTGCAAAAGCAAAGCAAAACATGATCTTGTTGTCTCATTAAAATGCGTTGTATTATTTAATATGAATATGAGTAATCCCTGTGATTTTTCATTGTGAAGTATACGCAAAGTACAAGGTAATGTGAATGCAAAATTTATTTTTTCTCATAATGTTAGCTTCCTGATAATAAAACGTTCGCACTTCTGTGTTCTGTTCTGATCTGAAATCACAGGGACTTGAGATCGGCTCTTGTCTTGTTGGTCAATCAGGAGGAGAACAGTCTCAGTCTGCAATATGTACGAACCAATCCCTGAACGTTGAATAACCCAAACTAAGTAAAATCTCGGTATTTGCTAAATGTAATACCTACCTCCCACGCTAAACTTATCCCACACGGATATCATTTAAAACAAGTCTCTCCGCAGGTCACATTCGAATATTAAATAACTTATAACCAGTGACACATTTTAGGGTATGTTAAATGAGCGTCCCTTCGTTGACATTTCAGTACAAAAGGTCAAGCATGGGATCGCAATGGTTTATTTATTCCACTGCCATAAAGGCTGTCTCACCAAAATATGTTATGCCTACAAATACTACACACACATTGGTTACGTGCGTATTGTTTATATTATATTATTCTTATTCATACAATGTTAAGCAACCATCGCCATTGCCGGCCATAGATAGGTGTCCGGTAGTGGTAAAACAACTCGCGCGAATTTGCCAGCCTGCTTGTTGCCATAGTTCAACTGACTATCTAGCTAGGCTAAGAATCCAGCAATTTATTGTATCGCAAAACGTCTATAATATCAGGGAAAGTCTAGTCTTATCTGCAGCAATCTTTATCCGCTTCTATAAGTGGATTACGCGACAATCAGGATCGCAGGGGCAAGTGAGAGGTTCTGACTTCACGCCTACGTCACTCGAGGTATCGCTTTCATATCTACAGTTTGTAGTACTATTCGATGTACATTGCTTGTTAGGAAATGGCAGGCTAAATCACACGATTGTCTGTAAGAACAAAAGTATTCCGTGTTTCGGAGGGTACGTTTTATAATATCGGTCCCGGTCAATGTACTTCAAATGGTCGTTACACAATGTATGTCAGAGGCCTATTAGCTGTGATATTGGGACGTTTAATTTAATCTGAGCCTAGGGTTCATGTGGGAAACCTCAATGGTATCCTGAATTAATACCGACTGCGCAATGTACATCAAAAAGTGTTTGTTGCTGGTTAGTTTTGTTGTAGTTTTATGAAACAGGCCCGAAGCCCAAGCCCCATATATCGCTTTCATAACAAACACGCGACCGAACGACCTTATGTCTGTATCGACGGCGTTGCGAATCCTTTGTTGACAAGATTTGGTCACTGGGCAAAAAATCTTGACGGTTCTTTATCGGGCGATATGCTCGGCTACGTAAATAAACGTAAAAAAATGGAAACTGTTTTTAATTCTTAGTTTCTTCCATGCTGGACTGGGAGCAATAGAAAAACATAGAATGTGCCAGCTGTATCTCCTCCCGGGCATGCTGTAAAACCAGCTAAGGGATTCGATGGTTTGAGTATATTGTAATTTAGGCGATGGGCTGACAACCCGTCACTACAGCAATAAACAGATCTATCTCAAAACTGCCAGACGTGGCGTTACGATCTTTGTTTGGGTCGTTGACGCTCTGTCTACCCCATTAAGGATAAAGGCGTGATTTATGTATGTAGGTATGTTATGTATGTATGTTTTTAGTTCTTTTTAATAAAGAATGTTTCTTAAACAAAATATTCTTATAAAGTTGTGGCAGTTGCAGTGTACAAGCTATTTTATTTAGATGCGGGTTTATCGGGTCGTTGTTCGACTCGAAAATCCACTCGCTAAGAAGAAGCTATTTTATTTCCTCCAGCTTTGTTGTAATAACTATAGGCACATACTACACTCATGCATAATACCGATGCACCTAACCTACTCTACGTTTAATGAGATTGCATTATGTCATCATCATCATAATCAATAACCTGTTGTGAGATTTTTCCTTGCACGGTCAACTCATTTATGTGATTATCATTATATTTTCTTGATGCGGAATTCCCATCATGTGATCTGAAGATGAACGGGGTTCCCGTACAGTATTTTTTTAAAATAAGAAATTGAATATAAGGAATATCTCAAAAAAACCATTTAAATATGTAAAATGATGTCAATACAACAAAATGGTAATATGAAAGACAAAAAAAAATTGGGAGGCTGTTAAAAGACAAAAAATTTTAGGTTTTACGTTAAGAAGCTACAAATACGTATATATTCGAATTTATAAACAAACATTCGATTACTTAGTAAATAACTTAAACGTGATCAAGGCCGTATGTTGACTTGTATTTAAAATTACTGTTTTTAGACGCGGTCATAGCACAGTAGACATGAGACTATCAGTAAAACTTTTCCATAATGGCTGGCGTTACAGTTCTCTATGCTACGACTCTTGGACATAGCGCATAGGTCTGTCTATTCCCTAGATTCCTAACGACACCCTCGGATTTGCAAAACAACTGAATTTTAAGGTGGTTAGTTTAGAGAGCTGGCGATTTTAAGGCCACTTTCGGTCGCTTGTATAAAGACGTTTATTATACTACTACCTGTGCTTGTACTGTGTTCATAGTTAATTAAATCACCATACCTGACAGTTGTATGATTCATGTAGATTAGTTTCCTCATTGACCTGAAAGAACTTTGCAAATTCGAAGACTTAATTACCATTAATTGTAGGTATAACTGGTAAAATTGTTTGTTAGGTTATGATTATAACATTGAATCAGTCACAGTAACATATCTGTGCAAAAAATTGCCAAGCTACAGAATTTCTCTATAGTATAGATAGTGATAAAAAATTTCAGACACATGCGTTATATCGGCCTAAAATCCACTGAAGCATGCATATAGCCCTCAATTGAAGGGTAGTTTTATTGGTATTTAGCGTTGGTAGGGTGACGAGCGATTCATTTCCAGAAATTATCCCTTGGTCGGTGTTTACGACATATGCGGGAAGAGTAGTCCTGCTGCTCTAACCCAACCCTACACGATATAACATCCCACTCTATCAGTGTCGTGTGTCTTACAAATGACTATTCCTTTTGTTCCAGAGAGACGACCGCTCACTTTTAGCGCAGTTTTTCTTCGCAGACGACGCGTTAAACATGGTCGCCGCCGAGCTGGACTCGTTCGACGGGCGCAAGGACCCTGAGAGATGCTCCACCCTCGTCAATCAGCTCAGGCATGCTCAGGTAAGTGACCGTTCGCTTCCAGCGCAATTGTTTTTCGCAGACGAGGAGTTAAACATGGTCGCCGCCGAGCCGGACTCGTTAGACGGGCGCAAGGACTCTGAGAGATGCTTAACCCTCGTCAACCAGCTCGGGCATGCTCAGGTCTGTGACCGTTCGATCCCAGCGCAGTAGTTTTCGCAGACGAGGGGTTAAACATGGTCGCCGCCGAGCTGGACTCGTTCGACGGGCGCAAGGACTCTGAGAGATGCTTAACCCTCGTCAACCAGCTCAGGCATGCTCAGGTCAGTGACCGTTCGCTTCCAGCGCAATTGTTTTTCGCAGACGAGGGGTTAAACATGGTCGACGCCGAGCTGGACTCGTTCGACGGGCGCAAGGACTCTGAGAGATGCTTAACCCTCGTCAACCAGCTCGGGCATGCTCAGGTCTGTGACCGTTCGATCCCAGCGCAGTAGTTTTCGCAGACGAGGGGTTAAACGACATCTGTAAAAATGTGCCCAAATTTTAAAATCATGGGTTATTTTATCTTTTTGGGTTTTAATTTTTAGCAACATTTTGCGCTGGGTTTCAAGTTTCCTGTTCCTAACAGGAAACTCTTAAACTTGTTTCATTTAGTCACCCAACATTGTTTTTGAATTAGTAGACTGTTTTCCTTCTATATTACAAGTATTTTGCGAGTTCCCTTGGTTCAAAATGCTAATAAGCCCTCCGGACGATCATGGCTTAATTTACTTAAACTTTGTTATATTCAAACATTTATTTATTTAGTCGTATTATGGACGAATAAAACAAAGAGGACTGACAACCTCCCTATAAACTGCGTACACCGCTACTTAGCAGTGCCATCTATTGACATTAGCAAAATATTGTGTAAACATAATATGTATTGAAATTCAGATGTTTTAAACAGCATTTCTCATTGTGTATTTCTACTTTAAAAATCTTAAAAGATAATTTGGTTCAAGTTGTTATTGAATTTATTCAATTTCATGGCCTATATTAACGACGGACTCTTCGAGCAAAATGCCAGCGCCATCTAGGTTTTGCTCGCATTTTGATCTTTTATCGAGTTACGCTCTCTAGTATGGCGGTTATCAGTCCTCTAGAGTACCTAGTTAGTGCATGGTCGTATGGATGCTAACATTGATACTTTGTTTTGTATTTTTTTTTTAGAAAATAAGCAAAAACACCGTAAGTACTTACAAACTACCTTGAACATTGAAAGTGTTTTATGCTTCGGTGATTTTTCTAGTCGTTCAATGCCACTTATAGCGCTAGCGTAGCCAAAAGTTTTGTTTATTTGAAATATTTTTATTTATTCTAACCAGCCTGTTTATGGGTTCGGTTTTTTTTTTAAATTAGTTGATTGGCAATCATTCGTTCGCCATTTCACTCGATGGAAAGCAGGGTTGGAAAAAATCATGATTTTTTGAAAAAATCGTATAAATCGCGATTTATTGAAAAAATCCTAATAAAATCCGATTTTTTGGATTTTTTCGTTTATCACAGTTTTAACAAAAGTTTTGGATAAAACGAAACGCGCTCTTTAGTTTCAGAGAAAAAGGGAATTCTCGCGCGGTATTTAGTGAACGGCGTGCGGGAAATTCCTCTAAAATATCTTATATTCATCCAAACAAGATTTCATTCGTTCAGTACAGTTTCATTAAACTTGTTATTGCTGTTGCGTGTACGAAACGACTTATTACTAAGATTTTAATATAATATTGATTATAAATAAAATAAAATAAATAAAAGTACTATAATAATGATGTTGACAACAACATTGATTGATTTTTAACCATTGAATTATGAAAATAAAGAGAATTGATTAAATCATTGATTTTTATTGAATAAATCGTTTGATTTAAATCGTGATTTAAATCATGATTTAAATCAAAATGATTTAATCATGCCAACCCTGATGGAAAGTGATGATACAGACTGTTGGAGCATGATTACCTAGCCTAGATAATGCCTGTTCACTCTCGCTTGAAATGGTCCAGGTTATAGCGTTTTGGAAACAGATCCGCGGGCAGGAAGTTCCGCTCTTTATGTTTTTTCTTTTTATAGTTGTAACAAAAGACTGACAAAAGTTGTAAGGAAACTATATTTTTGAATTATGTAGTGATGGTACTCAGCAATAATCTCCCCTCTTTCACTACGACTATCTCCATGCAACATGCAACAATATAACTTATAAGAATAAACCGCATAGTAATGATAACATCACGGTACGTTACGAAACTTAACGGTCCGTGCTTTTTATTTCTGTGGCTTCTTTTGTGCCTCTACTTCCATGCTGAACTGGGAAAACAGAATGTACCAGCTTCTTTTCTTTCCAGTCATATTGCACAAGTCAATAGAGGAAATAGACGGCTTTGGTGATTGTTCACGTAATTAGCAACAGATTGAAAATCTGTCACTGCAGAAATACACTCCTGTCCGACGGGAACGGTTTTCATCTTTGTGTTCCCCCCTGGAAATCGAACCCATGGCTGAGACCACTAGACCAAGGAGGCAGTTTCTACTCAAATATCGTTAATTAAATGATCAAAACACAATCGGGGCGATTGAATATGAATTCGACCCAAATTAAACAGTGAACGTTCTACTAGCATACCTTAGTGGTGAAATCATTTATTGATTCACAAAAACAAATACTTACAATTGTAATATGGTCAATAAAAAACAATATCTTTCAATATTGTATAGAATTGATTGATAGCAAAATAACACAAAGTTTGTTACAGAGCGTGATAAAATAAACTACACCAAAGAGGAGTTAGTTAATTAATATTACAGTATGTAGAACCTAAACTTAAAAAATAATTATTTTTATTTACCATCATGAACACAGATTATATCACGAAGCTACCAGGTCCAAAATTAACACACTTAGGATACTTTTTACCGCGGGAATATTTCTTATTTCTACAGAAATGTAACCGCAGTTCGAAAAAATTGCAAATTAAATAAGCATTTGCTGTCGTTATACGAGAAGAATAAGTTATTATCGTCCAAATCTATTTTACATTTCGGTGTGATAAAGCACCAATGGTCCATTTTTTGATGCAGTTTATTTGTTTAAATTTTCCTCATGGGAATTATCCACTGGACCTAAACTTGTTTTTTGTGCAGTGGGCAGCAGGTCGAGTTACCACTTTAACGGACCAATTTATACTGGCTATTCAGTATAACCAGGTAGATATAACCAGTATATATTGGTCCGACCTGCTTCCCACTGTACCGTAAAAAGTCATATGCAACCAATCCTCTTTATGTTATTTTTGTTATATTTCTATGTTTACTTTTGTTTTTTTTTTTACCACAAAGTTAGTAGGTGTATGAAAGAAAACAAAAAATGGGTAAGTAATGTAAATAGTAATAAAACAGTTGTAGATATGTAGGCAATCATTCATGCCATAATTTGTAGCCATATTAGGCATCGTGCGAGCGGCGTGACGTGACTCATACAAAATTTATTTTGTTTTGTTTGTTACCTATTCATTGATAAAGATTTGCGTATTTTTACTCGACTGCGCAAAGGAGGGTAATGTGTTCATCAGCCTTGTCTATGTATGTATGTATGTTTGATCCTCTGTGGCGCTCTAGAAACCAAACGCGTGGGCCGATTTTAATGATTCTTATGTCAATCGATTCGTCTTGACCATGCGAGTGTCACTGAAGACATGATTTTGATAAAAAATCAATATGTCACCATATTGATTTTATTGATTGAACTATTCCGAGTGGGGTTCAATTGAATAGGTATTTAAAAATCAATTCGAGCTTTCTAACATCATTTTTCGTTTCAAACAATCGTTTAAGATCTATAACAATTTAAAATTTTATAGCTTACTTTCTATTCTACGCAGTTGGGTTCTTTGAACTTTTTAAATTACTTGTTAATAAACTTACTCGTACTTTATATCGCAACGCTGTCCGTATACCTATCATCATGAACATATGGTAGTCCCTGCTCAAACGCTTATGTCCAGGTTTTTCAGCCAGCTGTCTGTGTTAAGGCTGAAATTGTGCAGCTCGGCGATGCCTATACAGACAATACTTACTTAGTGTTTTAAAACGCCCAGTAGTGTTAAGTTCCTATAGGTGCTATATGGGTGCTATGAGGTCCATGTTTCTTGTATAAATTGGTATTTATCCAATAAGTACAACCAACTGCTTATAGATCTGTGTGTACCCAATGTACGCATATTGCTAAGCTGCTGTTCAGTCCATATAGGCAGAAACCACATGGCGTTGTGCTGCGTTATTGCGTTGACTTATTATATATTCTGTGACGCTATCGTGATATATCAGTGAGTCACCCTGTACAATACAACGCAGAACAATCTGGGTTCTTTTCTTGAAAGATTCCATACAAACAATCAAGTCTGTATGACTATGAAACGACTGCGTTTGTCTTTAAGAAGTCAGGTTGCTGAGTCTGTGGAGTTGTATAGTTGTTTTTATCTAAAGAGTAGCTAAACCATTTTTTTTTTTTAACGTTTTCCCATATTATAAAGGAAGGCGAAGAGCTTGAGCCCATGCAGCCTAGTCTTCAGTATTTGTTCTTCCGTTTTTCGCTTCAAAAATTTGTGGTTGTGCGTTGCGTACAGACACGCGCCCGCGTGTGTGTTAGTGCAGGTTTACTATGACGAACTCACGCACAATAGGCAATATTGTGCGTGTAGGTATATTTTTATATTTCGACCTATGTTTCTTGGGGAATGTTGCTCAGTTTCATAGGTAGGTTCATACCCTAAAGTATGGTCAGCACTTTTTTTACTTACTGTATTAGGCGTGAGTATATGTTAGCTTAGAGAGAGGCATATTCTTCTGTCGTATGGATATCAAGTCTATCGACCCGATGAACCCTGGTGTCAGAGTTTTTAAACCGCCTAATAGCACAGCTAATAGGCCTCTGACATGGTTTGTGTAACGACCACTATCAATGACAGCGACCGGGACCGACGGCTTAACGTGCCCTCCGAAGCACAGAATCCTTTTTCTTCTCGGACAATCAGGTGATTCAGCCTGCAATGTCCTAACCAAACTGGGGAAAATCTCACAAAGTGATAAATTAACAAATGTCAACTTTGTGTTCCCCCCCCCCTGGGAATCGAACCCAGGACCTCCGGATCGTAAGCCCACAGCTTAGACCACTCGACCACAGAGGCAGTACCTAGTTATGGTACTTTTAGATTTCATGATGGCTTGCTATAGGAACTAGAACCATTACCTTACTTCTTGTAACATTGTATAGGTATAACCTAGCCGTTCTACTTTCGTTGGCACAGGTTTCTAGAGTTTCTATCTCTTGCTTTGATATAGAAAGTTCATTATTTTAATAGAAACTGGTGCATTGAGGCTGACCATCGAAGATGTGGAAGGAATAGTTTTAAAACAACATGATTCCATACAATGTTTTGGATCAACAAATTGATTCACTATTTATTTTACATATTTCGAATTCGAAAGTTGTTTGTTGTCACCAGCACATACCTACTCGTACCTATGTATTTTCGAGTATCGGTCACTGGTTTAAAGTTACTCTACATTATTATTATTATTATAGCTAGCCCAATCTACATACTTTCAAAAAAATTTGACCATATTTATGGGTGTGATTCTACTCATAAAACTGAACAACTTTCCCCAAGGAACATAGGTCGAAATGAGAAAAAAATGGTCCTTCCATACAAATGGTGTTAGCGGCACGAGTATATTTGTATGGGAGAGCCAAATTTTTTTTCTTCAGCTATTTTTTTTAACATCCTGTATAGGCATTTGTCTGTACCTAGTCTTACCGTCCGTGATAAAATGATAATGCAGGTGTCATTTTTAAATATTTGCTTAGTTATTGCACGTATGCACTCTCGCTCTCGCTTTAAAAACACTAAATTTACGCAAGGGAAAATTACTGATACTTTTATTAAAAAATATACAAGAAAACTGATTTACCAAACGTGTTTCTTGTCCATCAAACCCACCTACGAAAATTCATTTGACCTTCTTTATAAAGGGTAAATGTTCTCGCGACCTAACTTTGTCCTACATCAGTTATAAAAATCTGTTCACACGTAGAAAAGACATTCAAAGAATGCCTAAAATACAATTTCTAATGTAGGATTCTGACTGACTGTTTGAATGAAATAGGAACTCACAATTTTTCAAAACTGATACAACTTAGTCTTCAAAATGGACGTGAGTAACCTGCAATGCAACGAGCAGGGTTGGCATGATTTAATCATTTTGATTTAAATCACGATTTAAATCAAACGATTTTTTCAATAAAAATCAATGATTTAATCAATTCTCTTTATTATCATAATTCAATGGTTAAAAATCAATCAATGTTGTTGTCAACATCATTATTATAGTACTTTTATTTATTTTATTTTATTTATAATCAATATTATATTAAAATCTTAGAAATAAGTCGTTTCGTGCACGCAACAGCAATAACAAGTTCAATGAAACTGTACTGAACGAATGAAAGCTTGTTTGGATGAATATTTTAGGGGAATTTCCCGCGCGCCGTTCACTAAACACCGCGCGGGGAATTCCCTTTTTCTCTGAAACTAAAGAGCGCGTTCCGATTTACGCAAAACTTTTGTTAAAACTGTGATAAACGAAAAAATCAAACAAATCGGATTTTATTAAGATTTTTTCAATAAATCGCGATTTATACGATTTTTTCAAAAAATCATGATTTTTTCCAACCCTGGCAACGAGCAAGTTCTCTGGAGTTGTATTTTTGAACCGCTCGAAAGCGAATATTCTTTCATGATAATTTGTATGGAAGGTTACTCTTTCGTATGCGCATTTCGATTAGAGTGGTTCAAAAATACGGCTCCTGGTCTGTTGTTATAAGAGGCTATTTAAGCTTCGGAGACCGTTTTACATCAGGGGTTCCGTCTACTTGTTTGTCACCTTCAATGCTATGAAAAATCATCAACATAATGATAAGAGAATTTAAACTCTACTTTACTGCATTCAACAATACCTTCTCTATTTACGAGTAGGTATAAATTGCCTACTTACTTTGTAGAATTCAAATTTAGGAGCATAAAATAGAGGCCTACTGTACAGTACACTATTAAATGACCTTAACTTGCCCCTGTAACTATGCTCTCAGTCTGGCCCTAGGCCATTGTCCCCAGACATCTGCAGAGCCTATTAAAGTAACAGGTGTAAATAATTGGGTACTTGAGATGTGAAGATAGTGTCATCGGCATAGACATTCACTTGGTTTTAAAAATGTGTGGTGCAGCTAAAGTCAAAGTTTGGAAATAAAGTTGGAACTTTTTCAAAACTTTTCTAACTAAAGAAGAAATGGCGAGTGAACTTTTCTATCGTTATAGCGAAATCACTACAGGAATATCTGTTACTATTTATTTTCTGAATTCGTCATTAACTTTGCTCCACATATCTTTAAGACAGTGAATGTGTATGTCGCCTGGTTACGTTAATAGTTAGGCTCTGCAGATTCTGCATTATGTCAGACATGTGATGTGATTTGTGAGACAGATATGTGGAGCAAGGTTAATGACGAATTCAGGAAATAAATAGTACTTTGCGAATCGTGTTTCTATATTCACAGACGGTTATTCCATAGAACGTTAAAGGCGTACTGGAGCTGGGAAGATAATGTCACTGGCATACGCATTCACTTGGATTTTTAAAACTATGTGCAACGAATTTGAAGTCAAAAGTTAGGATATAAAGTAGAAACTTTACAAAAGTTCTATCTTTGAAAGCGGAAGCTTCTAACTTTAGGAAGAAATGGTTGGGGAAGTTTTCTGTCGTAGATAGAATCGCTGAAGGAATATGGAACGTATTATCAGATGGTTGGAAGTAGATTGATTCTTAAAAATTGTTGTATTTATAGTAATAAGACAGGCTTAATTTCTAAGAAAATCTACTTAGAAATTGGTCACCTACTGACCTGTGTAACGTTTTGCCACATTAGTACTTCAACTCATAACAAAACATTATGCTTCAACGTGGCTTCAACTATGTCTAGCCAGGGCAACAGGGCGTAGTCTTTCACGCTCCGTTATTGCTTTATTTAATAAAATGACAGCTGGACGTCACATGCCAGCTTGCTATCTAGTTTTGCGGTGGTCGCCATCGCCACTGGCACCTGCGAAACGGGACATTGTGGTTTTCACTGGGCAGGTATAGTCTTTAAATAGGCTGCTGATAATGACCAATGTCGAGCATGACGCGAGTATACTTTTGCCATGTCTGTACTTAGCAATAAGGCCGCCTGTGTTGTACTACTGTTATTTTCTGTTTATTTGTATCTTTGATTATTTTTTGGTGCAATAATTTTTTTTGTATTGTATTGTATTGTATTGTACTTTTGCCATCTTCGTGTCTGACTGATCTTTGTGATAATGATAATTAGTGTCACCAGCAAGAATAGTAGGCATACGTTTCTCAGTGTTCTCGTTTGAAGGGCACGGTAGTTAGTAAGATTAGCGATGAGATTATCATTGCTGCAGATGTGTTTTTGATTCTTAACGACATACTTAACAATGATAAATCCAACATAATAAAAGCTGCTCCTATAATCATGTTCGGTGAACATTTTATATAATCTGTTAACATGTTATCAAGATAAGAATTCCAGTTGATATACATAAAGATTAATAACACTACAGATTATTTACATTATTTGCACAACTGTTACTTAGAAATGGTCTAAAACTTCCAGTTTTAAAATTAACTACACGATGCCCTTAAAATACAGTATTTTTAATCCTGATGTTCTGTTCAAACACTGATATCACTAACATACTCCCTAGTTTCATCCACGTTTAGATCCGCATCCGGTATATTGAACTATGGTCCAATCACTCTATTGTAAGTTCATCATTGAAGAATCGGTCATCGGCCTGCTTATAAAATTATTATTATCTTATCACAATGACATTGTGTGCTTTCGTCAGTCAGACACGAAGATGGCAAAAGTACAATACAATACAATACAATACAAAAAAAATTATTGCACCAAAAAATAATCAAAGATACAAATAAACAGAAAATAACAGT
>JARACY010005690.1:0-20748 GCA_029255725.1 Scrobipalpa atriplicella | reverse complement strand
TACCCATCCATGGCCAGGCTTCGAACTTATTGTACTTATAAGTAATTTATAAATTTTTGTTTTACAAAAAAGGGCTCATGACTGTTTTAAGGGTCGTTTATATCGGCGACACGGGACCGAAACAAAAACGTGTCAATAGCCGTCGAGACGGGACAAGCAGACTGAGGCGACATCTACTACGTGTCGGACGCGCCTGTGGACCACATCGGCGAGTCGGCGTACAATGTGCCTGCAGCCAGGCCGGTGGGTAACCGGTAGTAAAGGCATAACAACACGAGCGTTTCTTGCTTCGGAATGCACGTTAAGTCTTTGGTCCCCGGAGGCCATTTGGCGACTTAAAAACTTGGACAGCTGGGTTGGCCACTAACCTGGCAAAAGCGGGGTTCAGATTACAGTCGATCTGTGTAAAAACCAGTACTCTCGTCCCCCTAGTCTCGTCGAATCTACCTAATCCCCTAAATTAGGTAGCCGACTCCGTGAAATTCGAGGAAAGAAAAGGCTAGGGAGACACTCGTAACAAGTACAATTCGTTAGGTAAATTACGAGGAGGGTGGTTAGTGTACCTACCTAATAATTTCCCTAAAATCCTTGACAAAGATATAACCCCGCTATAAATTGTACTTTTATGAAACATGGTCCCAGGAGATATACGTGATAATATAATAAAAATAATAATTCGCTCTTAACATTGTCATTGGAGTATTCTCGCCACCATCGCAGAGTTTGTATGTATTCCAGTGCTAAATAATCAAATTAAAATAGTAAATCTACATTTTATTACTAAAAAGGTCTGTTGGATGCGAATATAATTAATAGGTAGGTATACCGTAAAAATACTTTTAAAAGGAAGGGAAGAGTTGTTCAATTTCATGGGTAGGATCACACCCTAATGTTTCGCCAGCGATTTTATTGTCAAACAAAAACATATTCTGTATTGAAGCAATTTCAACATATTTTCATGTTTGATTTATCTCTGTATTTCTGAAACATTATCTTGAAACTAGGATCATAGAAAAGAACTCACTTTAATTTAGGTTTTCCTGTGAGCGATTTGGTGAAAGTATTCGGGTCCATGAAATAGAACGATATTTGATCATCTGAATTCTGCCCAACTATAACTGGCATGAACTGAAATAAATCCAACCAATGTTAATAAAACAAATTCTGCTAGTGCTGTAGTAATACCTATTTCATTCTAAATAATTTGTCAAATTGAATATTATGTGCGCAGCTGTTGCTTTTTGATGACGTGTTTCTTCATGACGCGGCCGGCGTAGTCCGCGGGGCAGCGCGCGGTCACGTCATCAGCGTCACAGGAGCAACAACTAACTGTAACTATACCGGCGACAGTGTTCAGCTGCTGCTTGATGACGTGTTTCTTCATGACGCGGCCGGCGCAGTCCGCAGGCAGCGCGCGGTCACGTCATCAGCGTCACAGGAGCAACTAACCATGCCGGCGTCAGTGTGCAGCTGTTTCTTGACGACGTGTTTTATTTCATCATGACGCGGCCGGCACAGTCTGCGGGCAGCGCGCGGTCACGTCATCAGCGTCACAGGAGCAACTAACCATGCCGGCGACAGTGTGCAGCTGTTGTTTGACGACGTGTTTTATCATGACGCGGCCGCGCAGTCCGCAGGGCAGCGCGCGGTCACGTCATCAGCGTCACAGGAGCAACTAACCATGCCGGCGACAGTGTGCAGCTGTTGCTTGACGATGTGTTTCCTCATGACGCGGCCGGCGCAGTCCGCAGGGCAGCGCGCGGTCACGTCATCAGCGTCACAGGAGCAACTAACCATGCCGGCGACAGTGTGCAGCTGTTGCTTGACGATGTGTTTCCTCATGACGCGGCCGGCGCAGTTCGTGGACTGCGCGCGGTCACGGCGTACACG
Source organism: Scrobipalpa atriplicella (assembly GCA_029255725.1). NCBI lineage: Eukaryota > Metazoa > Arthropoda > Insecta > Lepidoptera > Gelechiidae > Scrobipalpa > Scrobipalpa atriplicella. The sequence goes on along the minus strand of JARACY010005690.1, from coordinate 18,858 downwards.
CGGTGCGGCAGCGGCGTCATCAGAACCGTGCCCCGCTCCGCCACCTGACATCAGCAATACATTATATTTAGTGTAAAGATAATAACTTCATCATTATGATCATGTGTTATAACCTCAGCGTCCGTCTATATCAGGGGTCTTCAACCCGCGCCCGCGGGCCGCATGCGGCCTTTGGAGCCTTTGCTTGCGGCCCGGCGGGTCAGGCGGCAAAACTTTTAACTAACTAATTTTATTTTCATTAATTTTAATGAATTTTTGAAATTTAATAAACTTTCAGTCTAGTCTAGTACCTTCTCCCTTACTCTCTTCGCATCGATATCGCTAATTATGAAATTATTTCATTCTACACGAAAATCCTGCAAATATTATAAAATTCGATAGTTTGGATGTTTGATAGTTTTGGATGTTTGTTGGTTGGATAGGGATGAAATTTGGCACACATATTGTTTAGGTTCTGCAATAGGACATAGGCTACTTTTCACTGCGGAAAAACCTTCATCTCTACGGGAAAACTCATTTAACACGGGTGAAAAGCTAGTAGTTTGTAAAACAATAATACGCGAACAAGTAAGTTGAGTCAACAGGCTCCCTACGCCGCGTGAAGCAAGATGCGAGCGCACCTCCCCCTAAATTTGTTGTTATGTTAATTTGTTGGTAACATCTAAAACTTTCAAATTTCAAAAGTATTGTTTTCTGAAATTGCGGCCCGGCAAAAATTTTTTTAAGAAAATTTGGCCCGTGGGGTCAAAAAGGTTGAAGACCACTGGTCTATATTATAACAGTTGAAAATAAATAAAATTCTCTCAAAATTTAGCTGCAATATGACTGTTATAAAAACAACAAGTAGGTTTTAGGACACCCGATATTATATAGTCTCAACTCTTTTTTGCACGTTTAGGAATAAGGATATACATTTTGTTAAATGTACTCCAGAGATATTTTTAAATAATTTTAGAGACAGGCGCGCTCGGTCTGTCCCGGAAATTTTATTTCCGATCCTTCGCTACATTTAAAATAAAATTCAAAATAGAATTTTTGGCTGGTATCGTATCATGCACATTTTACACGTAAACGCCATCAGTCCAAGTCCAACAGACATACATTGTTTGTTTAGGTCTATTTTTAAAGTGTGTATACCTCCACATCTATTGCGCAGTCGAGCGTGTTTATCAGAATCAGCCCTGTGTGCTGGTGCCCTGGTGACCAGCGCCAGTTTAACATGGGCTCACCTGTGCGACCCCCTCGCCCCGCACCTCCACATCTATTGCGCAGTCGAGCGTGTTCATCAGAATCAGCCCTGTGTGCTGGTGCCCTGGTACTTGCAAAGTTGAGCGCTGAGGACACCAAAAAAATAAATAGTGACGCGAGTAGGTAATGGAATTGATGACGTAAGCAAAATTGTGTACCTAAACGTGAGAAAACTGAATAGGAAAAATTAATTAAACCACTTAATTACAAGAGCACGTTGCAAATAAATGTTGTTGGATTTCAATAACTTTATCATAAAACCTCACTCGTACAGAACAAAGCTTCAAAATGCTCCATACCAAGTAAGTCAGCTTAAACCGCGCGGCAAGCCTTTGCCGACGGCACTGTGTGTATGTGGCTTTAAAATAGTGCATTATTCATATCATCCGTGCAGGTGAGGCGAATTCTTTGATTTCTCACTAAAATTATATATTGTTGTTCTTGTTCTACTTTTGGAATATTTATTGTAATATATTTATACTTCATTTTATTTATTAGGATCACCAACAGTACACATATTACAATAATTTTAAGAAAATACAAATGTTAGGACACAGCCTGATATGAGTACCAATAACAGGTGAACACAGCATTCATAAAGTTAATACAGTAGATTAAAAAGAATTAAAAATTAAAACACATATAGATAAATTGATAAAATAACATACTTATGTATAAAAAATAAAAGTGCATAAACACAAAATTTCAAAATCTAAATTACAGATCAATCAGCTAACAATTTTGCTGACCTTCCCCTTAAAAACTCCCAAACTGTCGTGAAAAATGTCCAACTGTTGTAGTGTAGGTGTGACTTATGAACACGTGCATGTGGAGTGAATGAACTTGCTAGTTGCTAGGATGATGCAATTTTGTTCGACTCGAAAATCCACTCGCTAAGAAGTGTCCCAAATATAGTATTCCTTATTCGTAGAGTAGATCTTGGTTCTAGATATTAGGCATTCATCATGTAACCGAGCTAAGGACCATACATATATCTTTTTCCCACTTTAACCTCAAAAAGAGCACATTTCCCGCCTAAATTCAGTGAGGAAAAGGCCATTTTATTCTTAAGAGAGACCAAGTAGCTTTTTAATTTTATTAAATGAGGCAAAGGTATGTCATTTTTTGACACAACTGGTATCCAAATGGTTTTTTTATTTTTTTTATTTGGTCTCTTGGGGGTGCGTTCTGAAAATTGATGCAACCTAAAATTTTATTTTGTAGACTATTTTGTTACGTTTTACTGTCTTGTAAAGTATTAAATTTTAATGTTTAAATATATTATTATTGTTGTAATTAATTTGATTTGTATTAAAAAGATAAAATTAATAACATTACATGCTAATTTTAGAATAATTTTACGTCTGCTTAATTTATTTTTTAAGTGTTGTTGCAATTTCCGAACGCAACTTTTCCAATAAAAAAGTAATAATGGCATTTTCTCCTAATTTCACACCTCAATATTTTCTCACTGAAAGTGGGAAAAGTTGTATGTATCACACGAGAGCGAATTCATTTACATCTCGTGCTTTGAATCCTTCGGTGAGCTCAGGATACTATTTTTTAATCACTCGCTACGCTCGTGATTCAATTTTAGTATCCTTCGCTACCTCAGGATTCAAAATCAGCACTCGCAGTAAAAACGAACTTCCCTCTCTTGTTGAACAAATAACTATTACCTGAAGTTACCATCTTTTATTCCATGACCCAAGTACAGTAAATGGCGACCGAAGCCAGAGTTCGATACCTTGGGCAAGTGATAATTTTGGCAATAGTGCGCGATAAGTGAAATGTTTTTTACTTAGTTTTCACAAACTTCGTAATTTTTGCGAACGACCGGCAACGCCCACCTGATTAACTGAGGCTATCTTCTTCTAAGGCGTTTGAGGAAACTGTCAGTATGGGTAATCCAACGTCAAAGCCAGAGAAGACCAAGGAGGAGCAACAAATCGTATCACAGATTGGATATACCAACTCAGCAACCGTTGTACAGACCATATAACTGCACATGTCAAAGACAAATCTGTTCCTGGCTGTGATAGCAATCTTGCTTATACTCGTCGGCTTTTATTTCATCATGAGGAAATTCGGCAAATGTTTCGACAAGAGGGTCCAGCGGTAGGCAATGGCAATCATCACGGATCAACGTCGTGTGGAACGTGAAATGGTCTAGGGTCAAGTTTTAGGACTATGGTGAAGAAATAACAAGAACTGATGTCAAATAAAATGATGTAAAATGTGGTACACATCCGTGAAATTAGCGATTTTTTATTTAAGTTGGTCCTGAAAGATTGTCTTTTCAGTATAGCACTAATAGCTGAACGTGGATAATGGCAAGGGGCAGATAAACCAATGCGAGCGAGAATCTCCGATGCGTCGAATACGTTATTTAGGGTCTTGAATAAGAACATAAGATCTCGAACCTTTCGTCTTTTGCGAAGTGACTGCATTTTAAAGAATGACAAACGAGTATCGTATGCACATCTGTGCGATATATGGGGAGAGAAAAAGGCAAGAGTAAAAGAACGTTGCAACTGTTCCAAACGCTGAGATTGCGTAGCATAAAAAGGATTCCTGAAACTGTTGAGGGTCTTTCTCTAAGATAAGACTTAAACCATGAGAGAAGGGTACCACTGCTTCCGATCTCTTGCAACCTCAACAACAGCAAGGAGTGGCTGACCTTGTCAAAAGCACTACTGAGATCAGGGTATACAGCATCGATTTGAAGTCCTTCATCGACACGCTCGGAAAGATCCGACACAAAAGTTACAAGATTGGTTTCAATCTAACGTCCCCTCTTGAACCCGTGCTGATGAATAGATATAATATGGTCAACGTGATGATTGATTGCTGGACACAGTATAGACTCGAATAATTTAGAGAAGACAGAAAGGATAGAAATGAGGCGATAGTTTGTTACGTCGCTGACGTCGTCTTTTTTGTGAAGTGGTAGAATGGTCGCTTTTTTCCACTCGCTAGGGAAAATACCATCATTTAAAGATTTGTTCATAATTAAAGTGAGAGGGTACGCAAGGGAACGACCGCATCTCTTCACAAACACGGGTGGAATGGAATGCCGTCCGGCCCAGGGCCTTGAAAAGCTTTCAGAAGTTTGATTTTTTTGTTCAAGTCTCTCTCAGTCACTTGAATGGAACTTAGGGTGTTGTTGACATATGAATGTAATTCGGGGAGTCTTGGAGAGCTTAAGCTATCAGAAGAGAAAAATTATAAATAAAAAAACAAAAAGAACAAAAAAAAAAAACTAGGATTTTGATCAACCGCATCCTCAACGAAACTGAACGACTTTCACCAGGAAAATCTTTCAGGAAAAGAAAAGAAAATCGCTTCCCGATACAAATTGTTAGACTAAGGTGGTCATTTTGTATGGGGAAGTCAATTTTTTTTCATTGCCTGCTATTGCCTGATAGATAATTTTCCTGGTGAAAGCTGTTCAGTTTCGCTGACTGAGGTACCCCTATCAGTTTGCGAGAAACTTGTTAAAATGTAAGAGTTCCCTGGTGTCTCTCGCTCATTACCTCGATGCCAATCTGCAGTATGCCGGCGGCGAGGAAGGCGAGCGAGGCGAGCACCCCGCCGATGAACATCTTCTGCAGCGGCGGCAGGTCCGGCAGAAGCGAGCACGAGCCGCCTGGGCAGAACGGCATCATCACAAGTACCATGGCTGGGTTCATCACCTTGTAACCACAAATAACCTTTTTTACTACACAAGTACCATGGCTGGGTTCATCACCTTGTAACCACAAATAACCTTTTTTACTACACAAGTACCATGGCTGGGTTCATCACCTTGTAACCACAAATAACCTTTTTTACTACAATCAATAGGCTAATTTACAATCTGTACACTTAGTACCTAACTAATAAATTATAGAAAGGTCGTGTACGACGTATTTATGTCCTGACCGTGGAGTGTGTGTAAGCCTATGTGTGTTTATCCCCTACGAAAGGGAGTTTATCTATAGTTTAGAAACTTTGAAAATTTTAGCTCTACGAAATAAATTGATCGTAAGTATTTAGATTAAAGTGCGTAGCACACTGCCAGAGTCAAGGAGAGGCAAATTTTATCATATTTGAGTGTCTTAGCGGCCATGGTCATATACCTGCCGCCTTGACTCTGCCAGTGTGTGATACGCCTAAGTATGATGAATGGAATAGTATCCTCACCTGCAGCTGGTCAGGCAGCAGCGTGATGCCGAACACCTCGCTGTGCAGACGAGACGCTTGGAACGTCCACCGCGAACCCTGAATAAAACTTCATATCACAATCGCAACTATCAATTATTACATTTATTTATTAGTCTAGGTCGAACTCTGCCGATCATGCCAGGCACGCATTTAAGGGAAATATGACTGAGAACCACTTTTTATATTGTATAATATGTATTGTGTGTGACAGTGGGGAGTACCTACTAACGTACGTATTAGTACCACGTTAGTATTATTATATTACTCCATGCTACTACATATTGACATATATTGATTAACTTTGTTTAGAATATCTAAATAACAAGGATTTCTTTAATATTTAAAAATAAATTCTTGTAAAATATACAGATAAATGTATATAAATAATACTTAATTATATTGTATGGGAGGGCCTATTTTTTTCCATATTTCGACCAATGTTTCTTGGGGAAATTGTTCATTTTCATGGGAAGATTGACTGCCTTAAGTTTGGTCAGCTATTTTTTCATACATACATACATAATAATCTCGCCTTTATCCCTAATGGGGTAGGCAGAGCGTAAACAACCTAACTATAGGTCGTTCCGCCACGTCTGACAAATTTTGAGGGTTATTCCAGATGGATCTGTATATTGCTATAGTGACAGTTTGTCAGCCCATCGCCTAAATTACAATACTGAAACCCTCGAATCCCTTAGCTGACTTTTACAGCATGCCCGGGAGGATAAGCAGCTGGCACATTCTATGTTTTTCTATCACTCCCAGTCCAGCATGGAAGAATGCTATTATTTCACTCCCGGTATTTCGACCTAAGTTCCTTGGGGAAAGTTGTTCAGTTTCATGGATAGGGTCACCCTAAAGTTTGATCAGCAGTTTTTTACTCCCTGTATAATAATCTGCTAAGCTATGCTATGCTACATGAAACTTAACGAACCTGCTGATCGAACAGCGACCAGAAGATGGGCACTGGCAGGTACACGTAGAGGATGGAGCAGACTACCTTCATGTCAGCTACCAGCTTCTCCCCGTACTTGTCCACGGAGTAGTCCAGCCAGTGCTCGCGAGCTGGACCGTCCACCGCAGGGTCGTGCTGCAGCTTTTTTATCAGGGACGACTGGTAACAACACATATGTCTGTAAAACTGACTGACACCATAAACACAGCTTAAGTCATGCTCTCCATGAATCGATACCATGCAAGTAGGTATTATGGTTTGTTCGTCAGTAATGTGCAAGTGCATTGCATGCATTTACGTGTAAAGTTAGCTTAAAACAAGCAAGCGTGCCTGCGGATAAACATTCTAAGTACCAAAACTTTACTAAGTAGTTTAAATTCGGATGTAGGGAAATGCACAAGTTCACCTGCGCAAAAATGTTTTCCAAATGAGTATACAGAACAGAGGACTATATTTACAATATGGGTTTGATTTTTTATATTGTTTGACTCTTTTGCAAATAGCTATATAATTACAAAATAGAGTAAAATCTTTCCAGGCGGAAGTATCGCTTCACTCTAGTTATTCAGGATACCCAGTTTTATTCGGTCGCTGCTGTTTGGGCTTTATATTCGACCGACAAAATGAGAAATTCCGCTAGCACTACTAAACGTTCCTTTTTGTTACATTTCCTAACAATATAGTTTTGGGTTTATATCAAGTTAACGATGTTTTCCAAAAGGGCTTGGAGGGTGGATCATCCTCATCACTCACCAATCTAGGGTAGTTTCGGCGCGTCAGATGTTTTGAAAGACGACTGAAAGGGCTACACATGGTGATGTGAAATTGATTGATATCTGAAGTACCCGCCGACCTTTACGAACGTAAAAGCATTGTGTGTTGGTAGTTATAATACGCGACATCAAATGAATAGGGCCAAAATATGTTTACCTATCTAATCTAATTGATCGTTAGGTATATGTTGTAATAACATACAACTAACTAAAAATTGTATTTTAGCGGAGATATTTTAGTCGCCGCTATGATTAGCCAGTTAAAAGCTTATTAAACTTTCAAAGCCTCGTAAAATGGCACACTTAAAATAGTTCACAATCAATAAACCTAAGTTAACCACAGCGGAAAGTATAGAGACCTCACAAACATTCTAGCACTAACATTTGATTATGTCATTACGCTTAAAATAAGATACTTAGCCACGGCAAATTGGGAATAAATAAGATTTATTAGGAATAAAAAACATCAATGAGTTGGTTTGGTTGGCCCGTGTGGTGCCAGGTTAGAATAGCATCACCCCATAACTTCCTGCGGGTGTCGTAAAAGGCGACTAAGGGATGAATCCAGGGAATGGGCAGCAGCGTTCCCTGTGAATGGAAAAACTTCTACCTACTGCGCTCACCAACCCGCCTGAAAAACGTGGTGAGTATGGCATATACCCCCAAAATTTTTGGGGAGGCCCATGTCCACAGTGGACTGTTGTGGCTGATGATGATGATGATGAATGAGTTGGTTATTTTGTATGGAAATGTCTTTTTTTATTCATTTCCTGCAAAAAACTCATTTTGTAAGTTGTTCAGTTTCGTTGACTAAGCAACCCCTATCAGTTTGCGGGAAGCTGTCTCTTACACCTCGTATACTTATTTAAATGTCAAGTCGCGACTGGTAAACTGAGTTAAGTTTAATTTGTGTGGTGTGTGGTAACAATACCGCAAAATAATTAAAAATACCCATCAGGGGTACTTACCCAAAATAAACCGAGGAGCGTGCAAGAAAAGATTGATGAATGTAGTTGAAGCGAAAGAAGTTTGCATGGATCGTAGCAAGTGGAAGGATGTGATCTCTGTCTACCCCTCCGGGAAAGAGGCGTGATTTTATATATGTACCTATGTAGAACACATACAACTCAGCCCGCGCATTGAAAATTCAATAAAGTTTACAAACTCACCCAAACACATGCGATGAATTTCAGAGTGACATTGTCCCGGGGCTTTTTAATCCTGTACCACGCTTTGCCTGCCACGAATATTACTGTAATTATAAAAACATTAATTATCATAATTAAAATTCACTAATAATTATCATTGCGTGGTTTTAAAAAAGGACACCCAACTACCCAGGTTCCACCATACAGTGATCAGCTGAGATACAGAAGAAGCAAAACCTAAATAAAAGTCAAGACATTAAATTAAAAGAAGTACTAACTTATTTATAAATATTAAATCTAGGTAGGTAAGTACATTGTAATGTAAGTAATGTAAACCAAAGTAAAAGCAAAAATATATGTAATTTACTTTCTCCCCTGCTCTAGCTGGCAGAAAATAAGCACTTTCGCCCCTGCTTTTTTTTTATTCATAATTACTACCAAGTCCATGATACTACCAGACTAGCGGCCTGCCCCGGCTTCGCACGGGTAAAATTTAATAAACAAAACATCCAAAATAATTCATTTATCAACAACCTCCGAGGATATTACCCGAAATTGTACGATACCGGAGATATTTTCATTTATCATGTAAAGTAAACCCTATACACATTTTTTAGGAAAAATTAATCTATGTGTATAAGTACCTACTGTTTGCATTGATATACTCTGTCAGTTAATTTATTATACCTATTAGGTTTATAGTTTGTCTTCAAACGTTTTCAAGCAAGAAAATCACACACGCATGAACACACAGTGCGGCTGGCAAGAGCGCCGATCGGCCAGGGGGCGCGCGCGCGTCTCGCGTCATAATTTCGATTTCGCGTAAGTTTATACGCTTGATATCTTCTAAAGTATTGATCAAAATTATAGAGTGTAAAGGACATATATAGGTAATCTACATTTAATGCCCAAGCCTAATATCATGTTTATTTGGATAAGAATTAATGCAGTATGTTCTTAAAATTGTTTCGTAAATAAGCCATTATTTCTCGTAAAATGTAAAGGATTAAAAATGGTTATTGTGGGTTATCTCTAAGAGATAGACGTATACCATCGCGGACTTTTTTGTCTACCTTATTAAGGTGTACAATACTGTAGTACATTATTTTGATCTATCTCGTAGGGTTCAGCCAACGTTTACAATGTAAGCGCAAAAAAAATTTGTTTATTTACGACATCACATTAGAAACCTCTTAAATTATCAGTGTTTCTCTACTAAATTATGCATGTATTATACATAATATAAACCTTCCCCTTGAATCACTCTATCTATTAAAAAAAACCGCATCCAGATCCGTTGCGAAGTTTTAAAGATTTAGGCATACAGACATACATACATACAGACAGCGGGGAGCGACTTTGTTTTATACTATGTAGTGATAACATGACCGCGTTGATGTCTTACATATATGTCGTAGCAGTTCGTAGAGATATTAGATATTGTACTATGCGTCGCTACAGGTTGCTACGGATCTATGGCTGTCAAGTAAAGTTGTATTTTTTACTATGATTTTTTATGCTATCTAATCTGTGGAAGATCGGTTTTATTTGAGGTTTTATTTGACCTGTCATAACACAATTTTTATTTAATGAGGCTTCTTCTGCGAAATGCAATCAGTATTTTCTGAAGAATTTTCCTGCGAAATGCAATCAGTCCGTTCCAACTTTATTATTTGTGCGAGGAATGGTCAGAGATTATTGTCCAATACTTTGAATAACATTTTCTATAAAAAAGATTAATGGAAAATGGAAAATTGTTTTGATTACTTATTGCAATTACTTGTTAATATACGGGGTGTAAGACAGCTTTGTACGTTTTCTTACCTAATTTGCTACCACTACAGGTGGATATAATAATAGTTACCTAGTTCTTCATGCGGTCTAGTGGTCAGAGCTAAGGCTCCCAAACCGGAGGTGGTGGATTCGATTCCCACGGGGAGAAGTATAAAAAGTTGGTATTGGTTTATTTGTCACTTTGTGAGATTTTCCCGAGTTTGGTTAAGACAATACAGGCTGGATCACCTGATTTTCTATAAGAAAACCAAGGTCCATTGGGTTGTTCGTCGCTCGAAAAACCTGAAAAGACTTGCTTACTTATGGAGATGAACATGAGCAGGGCCGGGAAACCGAAATCGAGCGCGTAGCAGGCATCATCTTTGAAGCACATGACAGCGCCGGGGTCAGCACCACGCCCAGGAACCCGCCCAGGTTTACCGTGCAGTAGACCGCTTACTTATGGAGATGAACATAAGCAGGGCCGGGAATCCGAAGCCGAGCGCGTAGCAGGCGTCGTCTCCGAAGCACATGACGCTGCGGCGCAGCGCCGGCGTCAGCACCATGCCCAGGAACCCGCCCAGGTTCACCGTGCAGTAGAACGTCGAGAAGAACTGCTGCAGCCGCTGATTCTCTTCTGGCAAACGAAACTGCTCGAATGTTTTATTTGATTATGCTAAGTCAGGCCGTGCCCCGCCGGACCAGTCGTACCATTGGATGGTACTAGCACCACCTTGTCCACTGTATGACGATTACTGACACCTCAGGCTTAATGAGTTTTCCCGTTTTAATCAGATATTTTTTCGTAGTTAAAAGTAGCCTTGTTGCTCGGGGTGAATGTAGCTTTCTAATGGTGAAATATTTTTTGTTATTTTATATGATCTGTCAGCATTCATTCCCATGCTTATTCCTTCCTGGAATGTTTGGTTAGGTATAATGTGACTTTCTGAGGTACATAAAGGCTTCATGATGAACCCAAGAAATCACTAATATTAAAGAGATGAACGATTTATATTTGTGTGTGTGTTTGTAACATTGGCTAATTTTTACCACGGGAAAGTACATCATTCCTACGGAAAATCTTTCTTAGTAGCGAGTGACACGCTGAGAGAAAGCTAGTATATAATATAAATATTAAAGTTTAAACCTGGTCTCCACCGAAGGCTGCTACACAGGGCTTGATGCCCCCGGTGCCCATCGCTATCAGCACGAGCCCGCTCATTGAAGTAGCTCTGTTAATTAACAAAATAAATAAAAAAGAGTACAGCTACTAGCTTTCTATATCAATTAAATAATATTTTTTTAGCAGCCTCCTAATAATACATTCTTGGGGACCTTCAGAACTCAGAATGCAGTAAGCTATGTAACTGGTAATAATAAGTCAGAGTCGAGAGCGAAGCAAAGGATTTATTTGTGCGGATTCCCCCTCAGATCCTGGTTTAAACCATAAGTTGAGAGAACCCTATGTTAATAGAGTCCTCGCACGTAGAATAGCGTAGATAAGCTTTTATTTGCATTTTGCCATATACGATGGTAAGGCAGGTATACCATCGTACCTATATGGAAAAACACCTTATCTACGGATATTTATACTAACGTTGGTGGAAGCATCAGTGGAGGAATGGCAGACGCGCAGGTGAGAAGCACTCCAATCAGGTACAGTATTGAGAAGTACAGAATCACTCTGAAATATTCATTTAATTATTTAAAGCCATAACACCACCATGCTAGACTGGGAGCGATAGAAAAGCGTAGAATGTGCCAGCTATACTTCTCTTGATGAGAATACTTACAAGTCAGTAGAGGGAAGGAGGGTTTCCTTGTAAGTAGGTAGGTATTTCAATGTTAGGTAGGCGATAGGCTGATGGCCTATTATATAGCACTCGCAGTTAGTTCTATTTTAAATAACCCGCATAACTTGGCTGATGTGGCGAAAACGTCCTTTTATGACGTGGTTTCGCTCTACCTACCCCGTAAATGATGCATCTCTACGTTCTCTTCTCCGACTACAGTCACATCACAGGCAACACCATTTGTTTACTTTTACACTAAATAATTATAATTGCTGATAATTTGAGCTAGTCTTAGGAGCTAGTTGCATAAGTACCTGTATCGTCCCAAGAAATTGTCGGCCAAAATGGCACCCATCAGAGGCATCGTGTAACACATCATTATGAATATATGGTACACCACGGTGGCCGCGTTCTCGTGGAAACACAACACATTCCGCAAATACAACGACAATATGGCTGGAAAAAATGCATCAATTAGCTTTCTCGCTTGGTGCCGGATCAGAATCGCATCATCGTATCTTTCCGTGGGCAATCGACTTATACAACGTGTAACAGAAAGGGTATATGCATCGAGAAATGTATGAATCTACCCATGAAACTGAACAACTTTCCCTAAGGAACATAGGTCGAAATACGAAAAAAAAAAAATTGACTGCCCATACTAAATACGCTATCAGCTGATGCATTTTGTATGAAAGGTCACAATTTTTTTTCGTTTTTCGACCTATGTTCCTTAGGGAAAGTTGTTCAGTTTCATGGGTAGATTCACACATTTCTCGATGCATATACCCTTTCTGTTACACGTTGTATAGGGACTAGCTAATGTTATTTATGTGGGAATGAATTTATCCAGGGGATGAGCACTGAGTTCTAACGCTTCCCATAAAATATTGTAGGTACGCTCACCAGCCCGGCTGCTAACGGGCAGATGGGGGCAAACTTCTTGAAGACCTTCGGGTGTGAGGATATAAACGCACGAAGGCGCACTATTATACAAGTCATTTAGTATGGGAAGGCCAATTCCTTTTTTTTATTTTTATTTTTTTCTTATAGATGGATAGATAAATCATTTATTCGGTAAAAACTAAATAGTCTAAAAGTTACAAAAGATACCGAAAAGGTTCCCGGTTCGGCATGTGCTAAAGTCCAAGACAGTAGCGCTGGTTTTCAGCAGGAACCTTACTAAACTAACTTAACCTAATAACTTAACCTAAGCATAAAAATACAACAAAATAGGAAAATTATGGTGTTAGTGGACTTTTGTACGATAAGTAGGTACATGCCAGCCCTATTGTTCCCTCTAGTTCACTCTATATTAAAGTTTGGGTTGGGTTTGCCTGCTGGTTTTGTTCAAAAGCTCTTTTTTATATTTCTATTTATGTTCTAAAGTTTGGTCAGCAAATTTTTTACTCTGTATGTATGCAGGTTAGGTATCATATCATAATGGCCGTTAATGCCGTTATATGTAACTTACTTCTTAGACCACAAAAGGAAAATCGTTCACAGAACTCTGCTGCTATAATACAAAATATTGAAGCGGACTGTCTGTTGATCATATCACTGTACTGTTACTCACTAGATATTTAATAAAAGTAACATATATAAGCATTTATATCTTTCAACGATTTATATAGGTATTTATTTATTATATTTACCTCTGAGACGATGATGACACCTCAGGATGACACTACCACTGAGTAATAAATTATTACTAACTAGCTTTCCGCCCCGCGGTTTCACCCGCCGCTAAAAGAATTTTCCCGTGGGATTGAGTTCCCGCGGTAAAAAGTTGCTTTTGTCCTTGATCAGGTTATTGCCATGTAGCTGTTAGTATGACCACATTTAAAAGATTCTTTTTATTTCTGTGTGAGTGTGATATTTTCCATAGTAAAAAGCTGATATTGCTATGCACGCGCATCGCACAGTGAGCGTAGCTTTCTAATAGTGAAAGAATTTTAAAAATAGGTCTATTAATTTTCGAATTCAATGATGACAAATTAAGAAACAAACAAATAAACTAACATACATACACAACACATAAATACTTTTTTTTTTATTTTTTATTAAAAGATAATGTATTAGTGATGGATGATAATGCTCGAAAGAGGCAAGCACCATCCCCTAATAATGGCACAACAGTATGTGGTACCATTGGACCTTCGATGTTAATAATTTCTACAATCAAACCAAAGTAGAAATCGAAGAAAGCATTCGCAATTTTCACAGAAAAAACTTAATTCGCAGACATCAGTGACGTCGGCCCTCACGCGTATCTGACTCGATCAAGTTCCAATTTTAAAATAAAATTTTAAACAAAATTTTAATTTCAAGCAAAACCGCCTTCAGGTAATATTGTAGAAAGACAAATTGAAAGGTGTTTTCATTCGACTTTAACGAAGGGTTATGTTTTTCGCGCGTATCTTGTATGTATGTATTTATGTATGTTTTCCTATTTCTTTATTACCTCGTATCTCAAAAAAGGCTGAACCTATCTCTTAGAGATAACCCACAATAACCATTTTAATCCTTTACATTTTACGAGAAATAATGGCTTATTTACGAAACAATTTTAAGAACATACTGCATTAATTCTTATCCAAATAAACATGATATTAGGCTTGGGCATTAAATGTAGATTACCTATATATGTCCTTTACACTCTATAATTTTGATCAATACTTTAGAAGATATCAAGCGTATAAACTTACGCGAAATCGAAATTATGACGCGAGACGCGCGCGCGCCCCCTGGCCGATCGGCGCTCTTGCCAGCCGCCACTGTGTGTTCATGCGTGTGTGATTTTCTTGCTTGAAAACGTTTGAAGACAAACTATAAACCTAATAGGTATAATAAATTAACTGACAGAGTATATCAATGCAAACAGTAGGTACTTATACACATAGATTAATTTTTCCTAAAAAATGTGTATAGGGTTTACTTTACATGATAAATGAAAATATCTCCGGTATCGTACAATTTCGGGTAATATCCTCGGAGGTTGTTGATAAATGAATTATTTTGGATGTTTTGTTTATTAAATTTTACCCGTGCGAAGCCGGGGCAGGCCGCTAGTCTGGTAGTATCATGGACTTGGTAGTAATTATGAATAAAAAAAAAGCAGGGGCGAAAGTGCTTATTTTCTGCCAGCTAGAGCAGGGAGAAAGTAAATTACATATATTTTTGCTTTTACTTTGGTTTACATTACTTACATTACAATGTACTTACCTACCTAGATTTAATATTTATAAATAAGTTAGTACTTCTTTTAATTTAATGTCTTGACTTTTATTTAGGTTTTGCTTCTTCTGTATCTCAGCTGATCACTGTATGGTGGAACCTGGGTAGTTGGGTGTCCTTTTTAAAAACCACGCAATGATAATTATTAGTGAATTTTAATTATGATAATTAATGTTTTTATAATTACAGTAATATTCGTGGCAGGCAAAGCGTGGTACAGATTAAAAGCCCCGGGACAATGTCACTCTGAAATTCATCGCATGTGTTTGGGTGAGTTTGTAAACTTTATTGAATTTTCAATGCGCGGGCTGAGTTGTATGTGTTCTACATAGGTACATATATAAAATCACGCCTCTTTCCCGGAGGGGTAGACAGAGATCACATCCTTCCACTTGCTACGATCCATGCAAACTTCTTTCGCTTCAACTACATTCATCAATCTTTTCTTGCACGCTCCTCGGTTTATTTTGGGTAAGTACCCCTGATGGGTATTTTAATTATTTTGCGGTATTGTTACCACACACCACACAAATTAAACTTAACTCAGTTTACCAGTCGCGACTTGACATTTAAATAAGTATACGAGGTGTAAGAGACAGCTTCCCGCAAACTGATAGGGGTTGCTTAGTCAACGAAACTGAACAACTTACAAAATGAGTTTTTTGCAGGAAATGAATAAAAAAAGACATTTCCATACAAAATAACCAACTCATTCATCATCATCATCATCAGCCACAACAGTCCACTGTGGACATGGGCCTCCCCAAAAATTTTGGGGGTATATGCCATACTCACCACGTTTTTCAGGCGGTTGGTGAGCGCAGTAGGTAGAAGTTTTTCCATTCACAGGGAACGCTGCTGCCCATTCCCTGGATTCATCCCTTAGTCGCCTTTTACGACACCCGCAGGAAGTTATGGGGTGATGCTATTCTAACCTGGCACCACAGCGGAAAGTATAGAGACCTCACAAACATTCTAGCACTAACATTTGATTATGTCATTACGCTTAAAATAAGATACTTAGCCACGGCAAATTGGGAATAAATAAGATTTATTAGGAATAAAAAACATCAATGAGTTGGTTTGGTTGGCCCGTGTGGTGCCAGGTTAGAATAGCATCACCCCATAACTTCCTGCGGGTGTCGTAAAAGGCGACTAAGGGATGAATCCAGGGAATGGGCAGCAGCGTTCCCTGTGAATGGAAAAACTTCTACCTACTGCGCTCACCAACCCGCCTGAAAAACGTGGTGAGTATGGCATATACCCCCAAAATTTTTGGGGAGGCCCATGTCCACAGTGGACTGTTGTGGCTGATGATGATGATGATGAATGAGTTGGTTATTTTGTATGGAAATGTCTTTTTTTTATTCATTTCCTGCAAAAAACTCATTTTGTAAGTTGTTCAGTTTCGTTGACTAAGCAACCCCTATCAGTTTGCGGAAGCTGTCTCTTACACCTCGTATACTTATTTAAATGTCAAGTCGCGACTGGTAAACTGAGTTAAGTTTAATTTGTGTGGTGTGTGGTAACAATACCGCAAAATAATTAAAAATACCCATCAGGGGTACTTACCCAAAATAAACCGAGGAGCGTGCAAGAAAAGATTGATGAATGTAGTTGAAGCGAAAGAAGTTTGCATGGATCGTAGCAAGTGGAAGGATGTGATCTCTGTCTACCCCTCCGGGAAAGAGGCGTGATTTTATATATGTACCTATGTAGAACACATACAACTCAGCCCGCGCATTGAAAATTCAATAAAGTTTACAAACTCACCCAAACACATGCGATGAATTTCAGAGTGACATTGTCCCGGGGCTTTTTAATCCTGTACCACGCTTTGCCTGCCACGAATATTACTGTAATTATAAAAACATTAATTATCATAATTAAAATTCACTAATAATTATCATTGCGTGGTTTTAAAAAAGGACACCCAACTACCCAGGTTCCACCATACAGTGATCAGCTGAGATACAGAAGAAGCAAACCTAAATAAAAGTCAAGACATTAAATTAAAAGAAGTACTAACTTATTTATAAATATTAAATCTAGGTAGGTAAGTACATTGTAATGTAAGTAATGTAAACCAAAGTAAAAGCAAAAATATATGTAATTTACTTTCTCCCCTGCTCTAGCTGGCAGAAAATAAGCACTTTCGCCCTGCTTTTTTTTTATTCATAATTACTACCAAGTCCATGATACTACCAGACTAGCGGCCTGCCCCGGCTTCGCACGGGTAAAATTTAATAAACAAAACATCCAAAATAATTCATTTATCAACAACCTCCGAGGATATTACCCGAAATTGTACGATACCGGAGATATTTTCATTTATCATGTAAAGTAAACCCTATACACATTTTTTAGGAAAAATTAATCTATGTGTATAAGTACCTACTGTTTGCATTGATATACTCTGTCAGTTAATTTATTATACCTATTAGGTTTATAGTTTGTCTTCAAACGTTTTCAAGCAAGAAAATCACACACGCATGAACACACAGTGCGGCTGGCAAGAGCGCCGATCGGCCAGGGGGCGCGCGCGCGTCTCGCGTCATAATTTCGATTTCGCGTAAGTTATACGCTTGATATCTTCTAAAGTATTGATCAAATTATAGAGTGTAAAGGACATATATAGGTAATCTACATTTAATGCCCAAGCCTAATATCATGTTTATTTGGATAAGAATTAATGCAGTATGTTCTTAAAATTGTTTCGTAAATAAGCCATTATTTCTCGTAAAATGTAAAGGATTAAAATGGTTATTGTGGGTTATCTCTAAGAGATAGACGTATACCATCGCGGACTTTTTTGTCTACCTTATTAGTGTACAATACTGTAGTACATTATTTTGATCTATCTCGTAGGGTTCAGCCAACGTTTACAATGTAAGCGCAAAAAAAATTTGTTTATTTACGACATCACATTAGAAACCTCTTAAATTATCAGTGTTTCTCTACTAAATTATGCATGTATTATACATAATATAAACCTTCCCCTTGAATCACTCTATCTATTAAAAAAAACCGCATCCAGATCCGTTGCGAAGTTTTAAAGATTTAGGCATACAGACATACATACATACAGACAGCGGGGAGCGACTTTGTTTTATACTATGTAGTGATAACATGACCGCGTTGATGTCTTACATATATGTCGTAGCAGTTCGTAGAGATATTAGATATTGTACTATGCGTCGCTACAGGTTGCTACGGATCTATGGCTGTCAAGTAAAGTTGTATTTTTTACTATGATTTTTTATGCTATCTAATCTGTGGAAGATCGGTTTTATTTGAGGTTTTATTTGACCTGTCATAACACAATTTTTATTTAATGAGGCTTCTTCTGCGAAATGCAATCAGTATTTTCTGAAGAATTTTCCTGCGAAATGCAATCAGTCCGTTCCAACTTTATTATTTGTGCGAGGAATGGTCAGAGATTATTGTCCAATACTTTGAATAACATTTTCTATAAAAAGATTAATGGAAAATGGAAAATTGTTTTGATTACTTATTGCAATTACTTGTTAATATACGGGGTGTAAGACAGCTTTGTACGTTTTCTTACCTAATTTGCTACCACTACAGGTGGATATAATAATAGTTACCTAGTTCTTCATGCGGTCTAGTGGTCAGAGCTAAGGCTCCCAAACCGGAGGTGGTGGATTCGATTCCCACGGGGAGAAGTATAAAAAGTTGGTATTGGTTTATTTGTCACTTTGTGA
>JARACY010005689.1:0-20748 GCA_029255725.1 Scrobipalpa atriplicella | reverse complement strand
GTTTAAGTAATATAATTTTATTGTATGTTGAGCTTTGTGATGTTTCGTGAATAAACGTTTTTCTATCCTATTCTATTCTATTCTATATTTGAACAAATTTACAGTTTTTAGATTGCTTTCTTTGATTGTGCTATTAGACACTGCTTCCTTTAAAATTTCATGATTGTAGGTCCACGGGAAGTACCCTGTAGGTTTTTTATTATTATCATTTGTTGGTATACTTTTCAGTATCACGGGCCCACAGGGACCCGGTCCTTTGAGGCATACGTGGGGCCGAAGCCAACAGCGCAGAGGCCTTTTTATACCAAATAATGTATTGTGATGTGTACATCACGCGGATACTCGCTCTGCCTGCACTATAGAAATACAACCAGAGCCAGCACCCGCCTGATGCAAGGCCTATTGCAAATAATGGTAGGAAAACCAGGTCTATGGGGAGGGATTTAGCTGGACCGGTTGCTGGAATATTGATTGAGACAACGGGACGCCTGCCAAATCAAATTTCTCAATCTCGGCAGACGGTGACTTGCTACCGTCTAAATGGGCCCCCTCAATAAGCGCCGAATGGCTAGGGAGCAACATTGGTGCCGATAGCTAAGGGTTTAGAGAGGTGAGACTGCGGGGCGCAAGATCCCAGTTGTGGTCAAGTGCCCCCGGCGTTATGACATTTTACACTTCCACCCTTCAAGCATATAGCTCTTGCGGTTCCACTCTGGACGGCCGGCTAAGGCAAGCCAGAGGTAGGGTCCATACGGGCTCCAGGATCAATAGGGTCACCAACAGTTCGCCACGATCTGCCCTGCGGGTAGCTAAGGGTGTAGAGAGGTGTGCTGCACTTTCAAGTTCCTGTTTCCAGTCAGCATTAGTCGCGGCTTTAAGCCTCTTCGAGTTAAAACTCTTGCGACTCCACTCTGCCCAGCCGGTGAAGACAAGACAGAGGCGGGCTCCCCCACTCAGGGTTCACCCAGAAGTATCTCGGGTCCGTGGTGGCGCTACTCACCAACAGCTTGCCAAAGCTGCCCTGCGGGATTATTATTATTTATTTAAATATCAGACAATATACAGTCCATTTTAGTTAGTAACACTTAGAACTACGTTAATAAGACGATAAATTAAATTAAATTATAACAGTTGAACAATTAGATTGATTAAAATAAGCATTACAATATCAATTAAATTATAAAATTCAATAACACAAAAGCAAAATTTCCCTAAAATTATTTTCTAAAATATCTTCATAAACATAAATCACACATAAATTGTGATTATAACAAAAAAAAATAGTTTTTGGATTTTTTCCTTCGATTGTGCTAGGAGACATTACTTCTTGCCAAATTTCAAGATCCTAGGTCACCGGGAAGTACCCCATAGGTTTTTCCTTCCTCAAGATTCAAAATTTAGAGTGTTGTTGCGATTTGTGAATGCTAATTAAGCCAAATGTTAAATGAATTGTAAATTTTAATGATTTAATTACCTATAGGAAATTTTGCTTTTGTGTTATTGAATTTTATAATTTAATTGATATTGTAATGCTTATTTTAATCAATCTAATTGTTCAACTGTTATAATTTAATTTAATTTATCGTCTTATTAACGTAGTTCTAAGTGTTACTAACTAAAATGGACTGTATATTGTCTGATATTTAAATAAATAATAATAATCCCGCAGGGCAGCTTTGGCAAGCTGTTGGTGAGTAGCGCCACCACGGACCCGAGATACTTCTGGGTGAACCCTGAGTGGGGGAGCCCGCCTCTGTCTTGTCTTCACCGGCTGGGCAGAGTGGAGTCGCAAGAGTTTTAACTCGAAGAGGCTTAAAGCCGCGACTAATGCTGACTGGAAACAGGAACTTGAAAGTGCAGCACACCTCTCTACACCCTTAGCTACCCGCAGGGCAGATCGTGGCGAACTGTTGGTGACCCTATTGATCCTGGAGCCCGTATGGACCCTACCTCTGGCTTGCCTTAGCCGGCCGTCCAGAGTGGAACCGCAAGAGCTATATGCTTGAAGGGTGGAAGTGTAAAATGTCATAACGCCGGGGGCACTTGACCACAACTGGGATCTTGCGCCCCGCAGTCTCACCTCTCTAAACCCTTAGCTATCGGCACCAATGTTGCTCCCTAGCCATTCGGCGCTTATTGAGGGGGCCCATTTAGACGGTAGCAAGTCACCGTCTGCCGAGATTGAGAAATTTGATTTGGCAGGCGTCCCGTTGTCTCAATCAATATTCCAGCAACCGGTCCAGCTAAATCCCTCCCCATAGACCTGGTTTTCCTACCATTATTTGCAATAGGCCTTGCATCAGGCGGGTGCTGGCTCTGGTTGTATTTCTATAGTGCAGGCAGAGCGAGTATCCGCGTGATGTACACATCACAATACATTATTTGGTATAAAAAGGCCTCTGCGCTGTTGGCTTCGGCCCCACGTATGCCTCAAAGGACCGGGTCCCTGTGGGCCCGTGATACTGAAAAGTATACCAACAAATGATAATAATAAAAAACCTACAGGGTACTTCCCGTGGACCTACAATCATGAAATTTTAAAGGAAGCAGTGTCTAATAGCACAATCAAAGAAAGCAATCTAAAAACTGTAAATTTGTTCAAATATAGAATAGAATAGAATAGGATAGAAAAACGTTTATTCACGAAACATCACAAAGCTCAACATACAATAAAATTATATTACTTAAACAGAGTGAAAACAATCAGTATTTTCAATTGAATGAATATCACCAAAATAAAGGATTACAAACTTATTTTCGTAGTCGTCTGCCTATATGGGGACAACAGCAAACTTAACTTCGGTGAGCGAGTCCGACTCACACTTGACTGGTTTTTTTCTATTTAAAATTACAGTAGGTACCTACTTACGATCTACTTACTATAAAATATCATTCCAAAGAACAAGGTATGAAACACTACAATACCACCCACACTTGATAACTCACCAACGCGAACACAGTACAAAATGATCTCAAAGAAGCACCCATTTTGCGAAACAATAAAAACATCGCTACAAAATGTAGCAATTAGTTTTATAGTCATTAAACTACTTCGTCAGAATGAATCGTTTTTATTTTTCTTAGCCGTTATGAATTCAGTGGGGATTAATGAAGAAATTATAAATGTTCTTAGATGTGATGTGGGGAGAAAGAAACATTAAGGAAAATAGAGAAACTTTCGGAAACAAAAGAGACAGATTGTAGAACTAAAATGTATATTTTTTAAGAAATTGTTCGAACTTTATTTAAAATTTAAATAAAACATCAAAAAACCCAACTGCGTAGGTAATAATTACTTGCTTAATTTATAAAATTTACCTTTAAAAAGATAAAAACAAGGAGACCTATTTCTGTCTCAAAACTAACACCTCGTTTGTACACCCTAAGCCGAGTTCCATATTAATTGACTAGTATTTATGTCCTCTTGCTAATACGCTATTTGACTACTAGTCAAATCAGATACTTTTTATGGAATGTCAAAAACGATTTTTTGTATTTAAATACAGGCTTATGACGTCACTGGCTTGTAAATATTGACTACTCAAATCAATAACTTCTATTTTTAACTTGATTATTAAATCGAAATATGCATTTGTTCATTAAATGATAAATGAGAATGGGTTATTGCTCGCGAATAGGTATTTGGACGCTTAAGGCCCCCTTCTTCCAGTGCTCCCTGTCTCTGTCTTTTTCTTTACGTATAAGGAGTACAGAAAATAACCACACCTTAGCTCGCTTTTACGTTTTTATTTTATATAGAAAAAAATAAGTGCCACAAAATATAAATCTATCCGTTAATATTCCTGTTAAACCTGATTATGAACTGTTAAATTTTCATAAAAATAGCACTCACAAAAACTCTCAAAATCGATGTTACTTCTGTTTTTTTTTTTATCGAGTCAAATGTTAAATACCTATTGTGTTTTTATCAATAAAAGTTATATATCTGTAGTATATATTTTTTAGGATATTAAAATAATTATTTCTATGAAAACAACACGATTTACAAACATATATTTCGGAAAGGGGTCCCATCTTCCAGAGTGTTTTAGTAAAGTCAAGATCTTGGCGGAAGTTTAGATCGAACGCTTATAACTACTCTAGTGAAGTATTACAGGAAGCTGACCAAGAAGCTGACGAATGTTTGAAGCAAACGTCGAGGCATTACGACGAATCCCCGCGAACGATTGGATGCTGAATACATCTTCCAGAATTTTCTAGAAAAGTCCGGAAGGTAGGCGAATGTACAAAGAAACTCCTCAAACTATTCGAGTCAGGAGGTCAATGAATGTTTACCATAAATAATCGCTTTTGGACTTTGGACAGGATATTAGTCGCAGAATGTTCTAGAAGATGCTCGTGCTAGCGTTGCTGTTGTGCGCCGTCAGGGCAGAATACTATTACTACAGAGATGAACCGCCTGATGACCATTACAACTATTACAGGTTTTCAGGTATGGTGGAAAAAAGTACCTTATCTCCCCAGCGATGCCGTATTAGTTTGATAAAAAACTAGCTTTGGCTATTTTCGTAGTGAATAAAAACTCGAAACAAAAAAATAAAATAAAAAAAACATTCTTAAACAAAGCTTTGATATTTATATGCACCTAAGAAGCAATTTGGTTATTGCCTTGCTATATATTTATTGTCTAACAACTGAATGTATCCTCCCTTCTTATGATCAGTATGGTTTGTTGCAGATGTGATTGCGACGACCACCAACCTTCGCTCCAAAGCCGAAGAGACGACGACACATCATCACGAGCAGCCGATCTTCACACGGCCAAGGCGTTTCGTTGGCCCTGAACAACTTTCTGATGTTCAAGGTATTGTCATCTTCTTATTGAGTGACAACCACCACACCAGAAGCCATAAAGACCAGGATACGACACGCAGCATCACTAACAGCTGATCTTTACACGACCCCGGCGGCGGTTAGTTGGACCGGAACAACTTTCTCATGTTTGAGGTTTGAGCCTCTTAAAATCAAGTAGGACTTAACCAGTGGAGGGATAAAATCCACTTCTGAACATATGCTTCCCCCTTGGAGAGTATTTGTCATACTTTTCTGATTAGTGTATCATACTTACCAAGCTTGGGTGACAGATCGACGAGCACACCTCTATTATTCATAGTAAACTCATTTTGTCCATTCCTTTTTATCCCTTTGTACTCCTAATACCTCCAAACCCAAACTATAAATCCAGATCTACCAAACAACTTTCCATAATACAAACATTTTAGGTTAAAAATAAAATCTTCTTCATACAAAATTGTAGATGAGGCGAACATTTTTGTATGGAGATGGGAAAGGCAAAATATTTTCGAGCTAAAATTTTTGTGGAAAGATATTTGGCACAATGGTTTAAAGGAAAGCAGTAGGTATGTTATGAAACACCAAATTCTTTTTTAACGCGTTTACTGTTCGGGCCATTCAACTATGGAACAAACTGCCGAAATCTTTAAAGGAAAGTCCCTCGAGTTTCACTTTTAAGAAGAGACTGAAAGAGCATTTTATTACCTCTGTATGACGTATATACGGGGTGTAAGGGACAGCGTCCCGCAAACTTATAGGAGTTGCTCAGTCAACGAAACTGAACAACTACCACCAGGATTTTTTTTCAGGAAATGAAAAAAAAAATTTGCTTTTTCATACAAAGTGACCACATCGATCAGACAATTTGTATGAAAAAGCAATTTTTTTTTTTCATTTCCTGAAAAAATATCATGGTGATATGTGTTCAGTATCGTTGACTGAGCAACCCCTATCAGTTTGCGGGACACTGTCCCTTACACCCGGTATAATATTGTATCCATATTAATAACATTTATATTATTATATAAATATATTCTTATGTATTAGTCTATTTTATTTATAATTTATATGTGTATTAGTATTACTATAATCCTAAAATATTGTAATTAAATAATACTATTTGTATCTGTTCCCGTGAATTACCCATCTTTTATCCCCATTAGGTTGGCTGGAAGAGATCTCTTTTAGGGATAAGCTCGCCTATTGTTTAAATTTTAAGTTGAACTGTACTTTTAACTCTTAAAACAATAAAGAATATAATAATAGTGAAAGGTTATCAGCCCATCGCCTGAATTGCAATACACTGAAATGCTCGTCTCCCTCTACTTCTTCTTTCTTCGTGTCAACACGGGAACACGGTACAGCATCTTGCTTGCCCTCCCTGTCCCTATCCCTCTACTGAATTCAACAGTGCAATGTCCAAGAAGAGAAGCCAGCTAAAAAATTCTCGGTTTATCTATCGTTCTATCGCAACTTTTCGTTACCTCTACTGATTGCTTCATCCAGTTTCGACAGGATATCAATAAGAACGTTCCCGTGCCAATGTTCTCCAGTGTCAGTGTTAGTCTGCCAGGAGGTGTCGTCTGTTCCGTCAGCATACTCGTCTGTTGTGGGGAATGTAACCTCACGATCTTTGAATAGCATCTTTAGCGCATCTAGAATTTATACAGTGTTTCATAACATACCTACTGCTTTCCTTTAAACCATTGTGCCAAATATCTTTCCACAAAAATTTTAGCTCGAAAATATTTTGCCTTTCCCATCTCCATACAAAAATGTTCGCCTCATCTACAATTTTGTATGAAGAAGATTTTATTTTTAACCTAAAATGTTTGTATTATGGAAAGTTGTTTGGTAGATCTGGATTTATAGTTTGGGTTTGGAGGTATTAGGAGTACAAAGGGATAAAAAGGAATGGACAAAATGAGTTTACTATGAATAATAGAGGTGTGCTCGTCGATCTGTCACCCAAGCTTGGTAAGTATGATACACTAATCAGAAAAGTATGACAAATACTCTCCAAGGGGGAAGCATATGTTCAGAAGTGGATTTTATCCCTCCACTGGTTAAGTCCTACTTGATTTTAAGAGGCTCAAACCTCAAACATGAGAAAGTTGTTCCGGTCCAACTAACCGCCGCCGGGGTCGTGTAAAGATCAGCTGTTAGTGATGCTGCGTGTCGTATCCTGGTCTTTATGGCTTCTGGTGTGGTGGTTGTCACTCAATAAGAAGATGACAATACCTTGAACATCAGAAAGTTGTTCAGGGCCAACGAAACGCCTTGGCCGTGTGAAGATCGGCTGCTCGTGATGATGTGTCGTCGTCTCTTCGGCTTTGGAGCGAAGGTTGGTGGTCGTCGCAATCACATCTGCAACAAACCATACTGATCATAAGAAGGGAGGATACATTCAGTTGTTAGACAATAAATATATAGCAAGGCAATAACCAAATTGCTTCTTAGGTGCATATAAATATCAAAGCTTTGTTTAAGAATGTTTTTTTTTATTTTATTTTTTTGTTTCGAGTTTTTATTCACTACGAAAATAGCCAAAGCTAGTTTTTTATCAAACTAATACGGCATCGCTGGGGAGATAAGGTACTTTTTTCCACCATACCTGAAAACCTGTAATAGTTGTAATGGTCATCAGGCGGTTCATCTCTGTAGTAATAGTATTCTGCCCTGACGGCGCACAACAGCAACGCTAGCACGAGCATCTTCTAGAACATTCTGCGACTAATATCCTGTCCAAAGTCCAAAAGCGATTATTTATGGTAAACATTCATTGACCTCCTGACTCGAATAGTTTGAGGAGTTTCTTTGTACATTCGCCTACCTTCCGGACTTTTCTAGAAAATTCTGGAAGATGTATTCAGCATCCAATCGTTCGCGGGGATTCGTCGTAATGCCTCGACGTTTGCTTCAAACATTCGTCAGCTTCTTGGTCAGCTTCCTGTAATACTTCACTAGAGTAGTTATAAGCGTTCGATCTAAACTTCCGCCAAGATCTTGACTTTACTAAAACACTCTGGAAGATGGGACCCCTTTCCGAAATATATGTTTGTAAATCGTGTTGTTTTCATAGAAATAATTATTTTAAAATCCTAAAAAATATATACTACAGATATATAACTTTTATTGATAAAAACACAATATTTAACATTTGACTCGATAAAAAAAAACAGAAGTAACATCTATTTTGAGAGTTTTTATGAGACTTGGGTGAGTGCTATTTTTATGAAAATTTAACAGTTCATAATCAGGTTTAACAGGAATATTAACGGATAGATTTATATTTTGTGGCACTTATTTTTTTCTATATAAAATAAAAACGTAAAAGCGAGCTAAGGTGTGGTTATTTTCTGTACTCCTTATACGTAAAGAAAAAGACAGAGACAGGGAGCACTGGAAGAAGGGGGCCTTAAGCGTCCAAATACCTATTCGCGAGCAATAACCCATTCTCATTTATCATTTAATGAACAAATGCATATTTCGATTTAATAATCAAGTTAAAAATAGAAGTTATTGATTTGAGTAGTCAATATTTACAAGCCAGTGACGTCATAAGCCTGTATTTAAATACAAAAAATCGTTTTTCACATTCCATAAAAAGTTTCTGATTTGACTAGTAGTCAAATAGCGTATTAGCAAGAGGACATAAAATACTAGTCAATGGATATGGAACTCGGCTTAGGGTGTACAAACGAGGTGTTAGTTTTGAGACAGAAATAGGTCTCCTTGTTTTTATCTTTTTAAAGGTAAATTTTATAAATTAAGCAAGTAATTATTACCTACGCAGTTGGGTTTTTTGATGTTTTATTTAAATTTTAAATAAAGTTCGAACAATTTCTTAAAAAATATACATTTTAGTTCTACAATCTGTCTCTTTTGTTTCCGAAAGTTTCTCTATTTTCCTTAATTAATGTTTCTTTCTCCCCACATCACATCTAAGAACATTTATAATTTCTTCATTAATCCCCACTGAATTCATAACGGTTAAGAAAAATAAAAACGATTCATTCTGACGAAAAACTAATTGCTACATTTTGTAGCGATGTTTTTATTGTTTCGCAAAATGGGTGCTTCTTTGAGATCATTTTGTACTGTGTTCGCGTTGGTGAGTTATCAAGTGTGGGTGGTATTGTAGTGTTTCATACCTTGTTCTTTGGAATGATATTTTATAGTAAGTAGATCGTAAGTAGGTACCTACTGTAATTTTAAATAGAAAAAAACCAGTCAAGTGTGAGTCGGACTCGCTCACCGAAGTTAAGTTTGCTGTTGTCCCCATATAGGCAGACGACTACGAAAATAAGTTTGTAATCCTTTATTTTGGTGATATTCATTCAATTGAAAATACTGATTGTTTTCACTCTGTTTAGTTTAAGTAATATAATTTTATTGTATGTTGAGCTTTGTGATGTTTCGTGAATAAACGTTTTTCTATCCTATTCTATTCTATATTTGAACAAATTTACAGTTTTTAGATTGCTTTCTTTGATTGTGCTATTTGTACCCTGTAGGTTTTTTATTATTATCATTTGTTGGTATACTTTTCAGTATCACGGGCCCACAGGGACCCGGTCCTTTGAGGCATACGTGGGGCCGAAGCCAACAGCGCAGAGGCCTTTTTATACCAAATAATGTATTGTGATGTGTACATCACGCGAATACTCGCTCTGCCTGCACTATAGAAATACAACCAGAGCCAGCACCCACCTGATGCAAGGCCTATTGCAAATAATGGTAGGAAAACCAGGTCTATGGGGAGGGATTTAGCTGGACCGGTTGCTGGGATATTGATTGAGACAACGGGACGCCTGCCAAATCAAATGTCTCAATCTCGATAATCTCGGCAGACGGTGACTCGCTACCGTCTAAATGGGCCCCCTCAATAAGCGCCGCATGGCTAGGGAGCAACATTGGTGCCGATAGCTAAGGGTGTAGAGAGGTGAGACTGCGGGGCGCAAGATCCCAGTTGTGGTCAAGTGCCCCCGGCGTTATGACATTTTACACTTCCACCCTTCAAGCATATAGCTCTTGCGGTTCCACTCTGGACGGCCGGCTAAGGCAAGCCAGAGGTAGGGTCCATACGGGCTCCGGGATCAATAGGGTCACCAATAGTTCGCCACGATCTGCCCTGCGGGTAGCTAAGGGTGTAGAGAGGTGTGCTGCACTTTCAAGTTCCTGTTTCCAGTCAGCATTAGTCGCGGCTTTAAGCCTCTTCGAATTAAAACTCTTGCGACTCCACTCTGCCCAGCCGGTGAAGACAAGACAGAGGCGGGCTCCCCCACTCAGGGTTCACCCAGAAGTATCTCGGGTCCGTGGTGGCGCTACTCACCAACAGCTTGCCAAAGCTGCCCTGCTATTTATTTAAATATCAGACAATATACAGTCCATTTTAGTTAGTAACACTTAGAACTACGTTAGTAAGACGATAAATTAAATTAAATTAAATTATAACAGTTGAACAATTAGATTGATTAAAATAAGCATTACAATATCAATTAAATTATAAAATTCAATAACACAAAAGCAAAATTTCCTATAGGTAATTAAATCATTAAAATTTACAATTCATTTAACATTTAGGTTTATAGAAACTTTATTCTCATTAAGACAAATAGTCACTTACATGAGACATTCAAATATACAATACGGATATAATAAATCTTAAATCTTAGTCGTCGAACAAACAGTACAAAATTTTAATACATATCCTTTGATCACCTCTCTAAAATCTAGAAATATTTTGTTTTAATATATTCCGCTAATTTTGTTTTAAAAATATTTAATGAGACAATCTTTTTAATATTTGACGGTAGGCTGTTATATTTTTGTATTCCCTCGTAAGTTATAATCTTTTTGCCGTAGTTCGTGCGGGCCCTCGGCAACACAATAAGACTGGCTCGACGTGATGAGCGAACATTTGGCTTAATTAGCATTCACAAATCGCAACAACACTCTAAATTTTGAATCTTGAGGAAGGAAAAACCTATGGGGTACTTCCCGGTGACCTAGGATCTTGAAATTTGGCAAGAAGTAATGTCTCCTAGCACAATCGAAGGAAAAAATCCAAAAACTATTTTTTTTGTTATAATCACAATTTATGTGTGATTTATGTTTATGAAGATATTTTAGAAAATAATTTTAGGGAAATGTGTCCGTCCGTTACGGGCGGTTCTTTACAAATGCGCAAAATTCATCTTCGAGAATAATGTAGAGTCGATGTAAGTATGGCCTAAGTGCTATACATAGTACATAGTTTCTAAATTAGGCATAAGAACTTTTGAATATACATATCTTGTTTGCACATTTTCCAAGTGGGTGAGGCCAGGAGACCTATAGCACAGGTCTACCTAGTTTAGGCTCCTGTCTCTCACTAATCAGATATATGTAAAATATCTAGATATTAAGTTTAGTTAAGTAGTTGCCACAAACTGTTGTGAGAGATAATAAATCTTTATTTTATTTATTTATAGTGGGCTAAGTGCTATACATAGTATAGTGGGCTAAGTGCTATACATAGTATAGTGGGCTAAGTGCTATACATAGTATAGTGGGCTAAGTGCTATACATAGTATAGTGGGCTAAGTGCTATACATAGTATAGTGGGCTAAGTGCTATACATAGTATAGTGGGCTAAGTGCTATACATAGTATAGTGGGCTAAGTGCTATACATAGTATAGTGGGCTAAGTGCTATACATAGTATAGTGGGCTAAGTGCTATACATAGTATAGTGGGCTAAGTGCTATACATAGTATAGTGGGCTAAGTGCTATACATAGTATAGAGGTCGTTACACAAAAGCCATGTCATAGGCATACTAGCTGTGCTGTTAGGCGGCTTATGAGAAGGGTTTGTCGGGTCGATTGCCACCCACTCGAAAACATAGGTTTACCTCGTTGTATGGACGAAGGCTGCCAATATGGGTCTTGACTCACAACATTGGTTTACCTCGTTGTGTGGACGAAGGCTGCCAATATGGGTCTTGACTCACAACATAATTTCAAACCCTGGAATAAATACCCTAAAATATATCTAAATTAAAAATTCGAAAAAAATAAGCCGTAGCTACGTCATAGTCAAAATAAAAAAAGAAATATGTATTTGTATTGACATACGTCGTGCTTTATTCTTTTTTAACCGACTTCCAAAAGGAGGCGGTTGTTGTTGTTATTTTTAAATTCATCCTTAACGGATAGGCAATGGTACTAAGCCATACAGCCTAATCTTTTAGATCTGAGGCTTAGATATGAGGTATGGATTTTTCTAAAGAAGAGTTAAGGAGTATTTCGAAAAGAATGCCTACCTACCTACGAAGATTCTTTTACCAAAAACCGTAGCCAAAACAAACCAGACTCCAAAGAATATAGGCAAGAACACTAGA
This sequence comes from Scrobipalpa atriplicella, assembly GCA_029255725.1. Classification (NCBI taxonomy): domain Eukaryota; kingdom Metazoa; phylum Arthropoda; class Insecta; order Lepidoptera; family Gelechiidae; genus Scrobipalpa; species Scrobipalpa atriplicella. The sequence continues at coordinate 8,548 of JARACY010005689.1, read as the reverse complement.
GTATGAGCCATGTCTGTGCCATCCCAAAGTGAACCTCAAGAACACTAGAGTATGGGCCATGTCTGTGCCATCCCAAAGTGAACCTCAAGACCACTAGAGTATGAGCCATGTCTGTGCCATCCCAAAGTGAACCTCAAGAACACTAGAGTATGGGCCATGTCTGTGCCATCCCAAAGTGAACCTCAAGACCACTAGAGTATGGGCCATGTCTGTGCCATCCCAAAGTGAACCTATAAAAAATAATAAGATAATTTAAATTTGTTCTATTATTTTTCATTCTTATTTGGTCTTATTGATGGCGCTATCTATAGGGGAGTTGTGAATCACCATTCCTTGTGCTCAGAATACCTAACTATACCTACTAAAATACAAATACAAGCAACACTTTAGATTTAGATAGATAACAGTCATGTAACTTTTCACTCCCCGGTCGTGCAGCAGCCTATTTCCCAATCTACAAGATAAGAACTTCCTGCTTTAAAAATAAAAGTGTTTTTCCTTTGATCGCTTTTATCACTTTTCGGCGCCACCCAGACAACGCTACGCCAACGAAAATATCAAAACTAAAATCATATTTGACTCAGACAAAGGAAATTGAATCTTATTTTAGTAGAACATAGTAGAAAATTTCTTGACGGCTGAACTTGTAGCACTGCGCAGATAGAAAAGTCAATACTGAAAATGCATTTGGAATTCAAGTGAATTTAAACCTTAAACATAGGAGTTAAAGACAGAAATCGATTGTTTAGCTAAATGTAGCTTGAGACTATTTCGCGTCGCTTAGCGGGAAACTTTTGGCGCCAGACTGTCGGGCGCCATCTTCTCGTTTTTACTTTTTCGCGAGGCCGACGCATTTCACTATTCTGCCACTTCCGCAGGGCCTATTATGTTGGCTAATTTATGTTATAAGCAGCCTAACTTTTCCGGGATTTCGTGGGTCCATTCGTATGTTTGCAACGCCCTTGGTTGCGTAACAGAAGTACCTACTTACATTATCATAAATTTTCTTTTTTCTGTTACAGTTTCCTTTAAAACTTTAGTTTAGTAGAGAGAGACTGACTCTGCCTCTACCGATTCTGTTGCAGATACAACTTAATTTATTTTAGTTTGGCCCTGTCACTTTCTCAAATTTTATAAACTAGGACAGGAGATTTGCCATTATCCGTTTTTTTTTCGCATGGGGAAATACTATACAAACACAAAAAAAATTGAGATTTTAACTTTATGTTTTTCGTATATAACTACACCCTCGTAGGAATCGGTCATGTTCTCCCCTCGATAGACAATGTACTATTATGTCACTAGCAGATTATCTCTACCTCTACCTCTAGTAATAGAGGAGTGCATTTCTCGGCACCAAATTATGGCACAATTTGCTCGTGTAACGTATTTATACCTACTTCCTACTTTCCTACCTTCTTACGTATTAGTTCTTTTTCGTGAATAGTTTAGCTCGCTTCGCTCGCGTTACGTACTTTACGTTTCGTTGCGTGTTTGTTTAGTCGTATTTTTTCGTGAAAGACGTAAAGTGGAACTCACTTTCCTCATCATCATGATGAAACTTGCATCACCTACTTATAGACCCAAATATGTATTTTAATGCAGAGTTTTGAGTTGATTGTATTTTTTGTATTTTTCCAAAAAAATACTTCGCCAAAATTAATTTGATGGCACGTCTAAGGTCTAATTTAATATTTTTTTTAGAAAATATGGTCCATAAAGGTTCGCCATCCCTGCACTACACTATCGGGCTTATCACCCAATTGTGAAATAATTGCCTCAAGATCGTATAACAACTAGAAGGGTCTTCCTGAGTCCGTTTCTATAGCATTGACTCTATCTAATTACGAGTATAAGAGTAGCTGTCCGTCTGTCTGTAACTTGAGTATCTACAGCCGTGGTCGTCAAATTGCGGCCCGTGGCCGACATTAGTGCGGCCCGCCTAGCGCCTGCATATACATAATACACGCGACAAAGTATAAGTAGGCAAACACCCTTACCCACATTGCCCTGTGTGGCACTTAGCCAGAAAAGTGTGACGCAACTAGCGATGGGCGGGTGGAAATTTCCCGTGCTCGAAATATTCTCTTCGGAGAATATTCTCGGAAAGTTTCCATTGTGCTCGAAACTTTCCCTGGGACCGAGAACATTCAGTATCGATTATACATTTAATTGTAATCAATGAAAGCTTATTCAGTAATGTGTAAAACTAATAAAAAATCAATAAAACATTATGAAGGTACATTAAATAGCTTGAAACAGCCATAGTAAAGGATTTATTTCAGAAGGTTTTCAATTAAATTATAAGATTTAGATTTAAATGCATCAAAAATACTAGATTTAAGTACAATGAAATGAACTTTACTTTTACGGGTTTTTTCATTCATTGCAACACTGACGACAATTCCACGCTTTTATACTTAAGAATTATATATTAATTTAGTCGTACTACAGCCGGACAAATTTAACCTTTTCGCCGCCACTGACGACGGGTGTAGCCGACAGCTCGCAACTTGCCCTCAGCGCCATAGTCGGCTATAGCCGACAAAAAGTAGTAAACAAATTTATGTTAAAAAACTGGCAATTTTAGAACTGTATATTGTTTTTATTTCGCAAATTTAATCTTGAGGAAATCATTATAATTTTGCAGGTATGTCCCAGTTTTCCGAGAATTTTGATATAATTGCATGCTAAAAGACGGACTGAAAACGCCTGGAAGAGCTATTGGGCAATGAAAGATCTTATGAAAGGTGACTTGCCCCTTACCTTAAAGCGTAAACTCATGGATATGTGCATTCTTCCCATCCTTATCTACGGAGCTCAAACCTGGTCTTTGACTGATGTCCAAAAATTCAAACTCAAGGTTTGCCAACGTTACATGGAGCGCAGCATTCTTGGAGTTAAACTGATCGACCGAGTTCGGAACTCAGTGCTGCATTCCCAAACAAAAATTGTAGACGTAGCTCAGAAGGCTGCCTACTTGAAGTGGGACTGGGCTGGCCACGTCAACCGTATGCCGAATGTTCTATGGGCTAAAATTACCACCGACTGAGAACCAAATGCAATAAGGCGACGTGGACGACCCCGAAAGAGGTAGCGCGATGAATTGGACGCATATCAAAAAGCATGGCGGGTATTATCAATGGATCGTGAAAAGTGGAAGGAAGGGAGAGAGGCCTTTGCCCTGCAGTGGGACACCACAGGCTCATAAATAAAAATTATAAAAAAAATATATTAAAAGTAAGGATAGGTAGTTACTCTTTGTCGGCAAACCACTTCTTCGGTAAAACATTTAGTTTAGTTGGGTTCTGATTCTATTGTTTGTTGCGCACGTGCACTTTATAGCAGCGATTACATTACCCGGCCGACCAGGCCCGATTTAGGGTAGGGAGCTCAAAACGGCAAGTCTAATCGCAGTAAGGAAGTAAGGATCCTGATTAAGGGCGATCGTGCCGTCCCGACCGTCCTACCTCCTGATTTCGGATGCGAATCGGGTAATGTGATCGCAGTAAGGGAGTAAGGGAGCTCAGTCGCTGCGCGGCGTTCAGTGCGAGCGGACGTTTTTGTCAATTTAGCGGTAATAAAATACGCGTTGAAGATGTCCATCAAACATAGAAATTATATCACTTATACTCACGAGATATAGTATAATATTATTTCTAAGCCACCAAACAAGAAATGCGATTAAATTTTGAATGAATACGTGTATATAGTGAGAGACATGCCGTATCTGATCTCAAATCTATTGCATTTACATCCTAGGCTCCAACAAAAAATGTTTATTTATCTTTTTCTTCATGTCGTGTGAGTTTCGAGTCGATCGACCCGATGAACCCTAATGTCAGAGTTTTCAAACCGCCCAATAGCACACCTAATAAGCCTCTGACATGGTTTGTGTATCGACCCACTGACAAAAACAGCTACCGGGACCGACGGCTTATGTCCTCCGAATCAGGGTTTGTTTTGTTTCATACAATCAGGAGGTTCAGATATTTCAATGGTAGATACTATTAAATGTATGTTTGTTAATTCATTATTTAATTATGACCGCAATGCGGCAAGTTTTGCAGTCGATCAATCGCAGCATGAATAATCATCATAACCAGAGGTCGGAAATTCGGGTGCAAAAAAAGTAAAAAGCCACTGTTTGAGCTACTGAGAGTTGCTACAACCACCTTTTTCAAGATTTTTAGGGCCCCAGTTTATTTTTCTTTTATAATTGTTTTAGTAATGCTAATGTGTTCTTTGCGTCAATATAATTCGAAACTGTTTGATTTTTTTTTATATTTGTTTTAATTTGAAAGATATAAGTAGAAATGTGTTTTCAATGTACTGAAAAATAATAAAAATATAAAAATATCGTTTGATTGTTTGATATTTTTATTGAATACCATTTAGAAATGATTTGTACGATGCTTTTATTATTTTTACACTAAAATTTGAATGGGGTCCCCGGGGGCCCAAAAGTGTTTTATTTCTTAAACAAAAAAATTGCGAGAAAAAAAAATGACAAGATTAAAAAGCGTTTATCTTGTCTTAACCTTGCCAAATACGAATTTTAATTTTAATTTTCTCCGCAATATTTTTTGGGGCCCCCGGGGGCCCCATTCAAATTTTAGTGTAAAAATAATAAAAGCATCATTTTTAAATGGTATTCAATAAAAATATCAAACAATCAAACGATATTTTTATATTTTTATTATTTTTCAGTACATTGAAAACACATTTCTACTTATATCTTTCAAATTAAAACAAATATAAAAAAAAATCAAACAGTTTCGAATTATATTGACGCAAAGAACACATTAGCATTACTAAAACAATTATAAAAGAAAAATAAACTGGGGCCCTAAAAATCTTGAAAAAGGTGGTTGTAGCAACTCTCAGTAGCTCAAACAGTGGCTTTTTACTTTTTCTGCACCCGAATTTCCGACCTCTGATCATAACTTTAGACTATCTTTATTTGAATTCAGCACACAGAGAATATTCTCGAGAATTTTGGGAAACTTACGGAGAATATTCTCGGGAACATAGGAAATATACGAAACGATAAGTGTTTCTGACATGTAAAACATCTAAAACAGTTCATATATTTGAAATTTAGCTATTAGCATATAAAAAGAAAATTAAATCAAGACTTAACACCAATGTTCTCCTAAATTCTCGTTCCATCGGAAACTTTCGAGTGCGTTTCCGAGAATATTCTCGCGCCGGAGAATATTTCGAGAACGGCACAACGCTAGACGCAACCGTTGATCTGCAGTATCTACTGATAATTTATTAGTTAATTTTGGGGATATTTTAGCACACACAAAAGTTATTTTATTTCATATAAATATGAAAGAAAGAAAAAAATAAATTCGCCTCGGGCCACGATCTCGGGCAACCTGCTGCCCTACCAACGTCCATTGCACTACCAACTAACCACTACAACCAACACAAAGTTGATATTATTTGTCTGTTTATCACTTTGTGAGATTTTCCACAGTTTTTTTTTTCTTATTATTATTTATTTGGTTCTCTTTTTTTTACAATCATTACATTAAAGTGGGTACCAGTTGTCTCTCTTCTCAGGTATATTGAAGAACTCAGTCAGGGATACGAGGGTTCGTTTTAGGTCGACACGACAACCTGTCTACGGTGATACGCAGTCATTCCTGAAGAGTCATTCCTCTGTCAGATTTGGCCACAGGATCCACCAATCTATGAATGATTGATTACACAAGTTATTATGATAGGCGGAGAAATGGTAAAAAAAAATACTGGTAAAAATAGTTCTATTAGTTTTTATATTTGGTAAAAAATATTCGGTTTTGTATTCTGAACAATCAACAGGAGCAGTCCCATTCAATTTAAACATTGTCTCACGACGTGGCAAAAACGCTCTATTTATGTTATGTTTGAGGTCATTGGTGCTCTGCCTACCCCGTACATAAGTAGGTACAGACTTGACAAAATGTACATAAGAGCCTTGGAGTTCATCGGATCGATACCCTGAGGTCCGGGGCCGCCGGGGCGTTGGCGCCTGGGTGTTAAATTCAAAATGGCTGCCGTCGCGCCCACCTGTAGCTCGCTACTCTCTCATTGGTCTCCGCAGGACACACCTACGAATAATCTCTGATTTAGGCTAACTAAACCTATCGTAAATAGGTAACCCTCGAAATTCAAAGGCGATGCAAACGTATTAGACCGTTGAAGCACTGTCGGCGCCGTAAGGGAAGCGTATGTTTATGGACTTTAAAACCCACTCGATAAGAAGAACAATTTGGGCGAAAAGAACGTCTTCTGGTCTGTAGTGAATATTTGTAACGGCTTACTTGTTGTTGTTGAGAAGGCTAATGCCTCGACGTTACAAATACAAGTATTCACTATGAATAACACTTGTTTTTATTTTTATCGTATAATAAAATTATAACAGGTCGATGTCTGTACATGTAAATAAGAAAAAAATAATTTAGGGGTTTCTAAAAGTGTTCGTAAGAATCTATTTGGAAATAAATTATTTGACTTTGACTTTGACCACTGATTAGAGAAAGTCGCTGCCGCTACTTTGACTTTGAAGTGCTATACAAGCCAAAAATACAGTTTTTAGAATGTTTGTACCACCTACTACAACGATGATTCTGTTTCTTTTTCGTTATTGAAATGTGTTTATAACCTACCTATACAAGTCGATAATATAAGTCTATAGCTATACGCACTTCGCCCAGAAAATACTACCTAGACTAAACCAAATGTGTCTATTTGTATTTGCTAAAGATCTTTTTTTTTCTGATATCTGCAATCAGTCCGAAAACTTTAAGCAGATGCTTTGAGCTTCATTCTAATCTAACTTAAAAACTCATGTTTTGTTTGTCTAGAAGTCAAGACAGTTGTAAAATATTATTTAGTTTCATTTCATACACCGCAAAGATTAGTTCCGGTAGATGTCGCCATAAGATTGAAATTATTCTTCATCATAATCAGCCACAACAGTCCACTGCTGGACATGGGCCTCCCCAACATTGGCCATACCACGCTTGGTAGGCGGGTTGGTGAGCGCAGTAGAAGTTTTCTATGCAAAGGGAACGCTGCTGCCTATTCCTTCGATGAAATCCATCTGTATCTGAGCCATACCATACATACTCCGGGGTTAGCCAAGGTAGCAACTTGGGTCCTCTTAGCTTTAACATCATGATAAATGACCTTCGGCCTTCCCCAGGTAGTCAAACATGCAAAAACACTATTATTGGCAGACGATCTAAAATTATTTCTGAAAGTTGATGATGAAGAAGATTGTGATCGTTTGCAAGCGGATATAGACAGTGTGGTGGAGTGGAGTTATACAAGCGGATATAGACAGTGTGGTGGAGTGGAGTTATACAAGCGGATATAGACAGTGTGGTGGAGTGGAGTTAAGTCTTGATTTAATTTTCTTTTTATATGCTAATAGCTAAATTTCAAATATATGAACTGTTTTAGATGTTTTACATGTCAGAAACACTTATCGTTTCGTATATTTCCTATGTTCCCGAGAATATTCTCCGTAAGTTTCCCAAAATTCTCGAGAATATTCTCTGTGTGCTGAATTCAAATAAAGATAGTCTAAAGTTATGATCAGAGGTCGGAAATTCGGGTGCAGAAAAAGTAAAAAGCCACTGTTTGAGCTACTGAGAGTTGCTACAACCACCTTTTTCAAGATTTTTAGGGCCCCAGTTTATTTTTCTTTTATAATTGTTTTAGTAATGCTAATGTGTTCTTTGCGTCAATATAATTCGAAACTGTTTGATTTTTACACTAAAATTTGAATGGGGTCCCCGGGGGCCCAAAAGTGTTTTATTTCTTAAACAAAAAAATTGCGAGAAAAAAAAATGACAAGATTAAAAAGCGTTTATCTTGTCTTAACCTTGCCAAATACGAATTTTAATTTTAATTTTCTCCGCAATATTTTTTGGGGCCCCCGGGGGCCCCATTCAAATTTTAGTGTAAAAATAATAAAAGCATCATTTTTAAATGGTATTCAATAAAAATATCAAACAATCAAACGATATTTTTATATTTTTATTATTTTTCAGTACATTGAAAACACATTTCTACTTATATCTTTCAAATTAAAACAAATATAAAAAAAAATCAAACAGTTTCGAATTATATTGACGCAAAGAACACATTAGCATTACTAAAACAATTATAAAAGAAAAATAAACTGGGGCCCTAAAAATCTTGAAAAAGGTGGTTGTAGCAACTCTCAGTAGCTCAAACAGTGGCTTTTTACTTTTTCTGCACCCGAATTTCCGACCTCTGATCATAACTTTAGACTATCTTTATTTGAATTCAGCACACAGAGAATATTCTCGAGAATTTTGGGAAACTTACGGAGAATATTCTCGGGAACATAGGAAATATACGAAACGATAAGTGTTTCTGACATGTAAAACATCTAAAACAGTTCATATATTTGAAATTTAGCTATTAGCATATAAAAAGAAAATTAAATCAAGACTTAACTCCACTCCACCACACTGTCTATATCCGCTTGTATAACTCCACTCCACCACACTGTCTATAT
>JARACY010005688.1:0-20750 GCA_029255725.1 Scrobipalpa atriplicella | reverse complement strand
AAAGAACTTCCTAGTGAAAGTTATTCAGTTCCGTTGACTGAGCAACCTTTGCGGTACGCTGTTCCTTACACCCGGTATACAGACCACATTATGTCTGAAGTCTACATTTTATTTTCATTTCTCTCTTGTCTCATTCCAATAAATACAAATACAAATGTGTTCCAGTAAACTTTTCTAAAAATATACTGTAACTATACATAAGAATGAAGACAGCAGGTTTAACATTGCCAATACATTACACTGGTTACTCTGCAAACACATAAATAAATATTTTCTCCATGCCAAATTCTTGTACCTACCAAAATATTTATTCTCGTTCATTATTATTTCAAAAACTGTTAAATAATTCAGTTGTTTTATGAAAATGTTTTAGACAAACCAAAGCTGATGTTAACTCAAACAAAACAAGCAAAATGGCTAAAACCTAATATAAACTGTATTTCACGTTAAATACTTAAATGACATTCACGGTGGACCGCACTCCTGAGAGTGGTTTTAGCTGACAATATTTTCAGGTATGATAGTGAAAATATGAGCACTATGAGCAGATTTTCAGTGCATAAAATAATGTCTGTTTTGTTGCTAAACATTGTTATCCCACAAAAATATTCTAAAATTGATTTTTTTGCTACGACGCTACGAAACGCTACGCCATTGCTACGCCGTAGCAATTGCGGCTACAGAGCGTAGTAGGTAGCCACGTACTACGGTTTTCGTTTAAAAAGTAATATGACCGGCTGGAATTACATAGGTATTAGGTAGGTACTACGTACAAATATTGAGAAAAATAGGCCCTTACAGTGCTTAAGGTATGCTTAGAGAGATCAGAATTTTTGTACAGTTGGTTAGAGCTGTGGCACTAAGCACCATATTGGTCACGTCACGGGTTGACATCTAATTTACGAAATATTTAATTTGGATTTGTAAGTTACCGCGTTAAAATCTCTTCTTGTCATTACAAAATGTTGAACTCTTTTTTCTATAATACTTACTTATCTAGAGTGGATTTTTCTCCTTATAGGTCAATATATATGTTTCTAGAACATTTTATTCGGTACTATTTGCAAGTAAGCGGTCATTCAATCCTTCGGGAGCCATAAACAATAACAATAAGACTCGAGTTTCACAATATTGTCCTCAACCCGTAAGGAATAGCCCGTTAACATTGGTGGGGTTGCTTCATACAAAAATCTCTCTTAGATTATCTTAACCAAGCCCAAGGGTGGATCCAGGTTTCTTTTCTGGGGGGGGGGGGGGGGCACAGGTATGTCTGGGGGGGGGGGCACAAGTATGGTGGGACTTTTAAGTACCTATGTACTGTGATGGAACCTGGTACAGTACAAAAAAATACCGGTCTGGGGGGGAACGTACCCCCGCCCTTGACCAAGCCTGCTGAACAGGACCGCTGCCTCTTGTGCAATCCTGCACCTACGAACAAATTCAAAGGTTGTGTATGAAGTTGACCAATCCGCACTGGGCCCGCGTGGTCGACTAAGAACCGATCGCCCTATTCCTATTAGGAGATTTAAAATATCAGACACCAGAATTCATCAGACTGTTTGAGATAACCCACACGAAAAGTTTTTTTAAAATGTTTTTAGACAGAATTCAATTTGAGTCTGGCCACACCGGAAACCATGTTTTAATCTGAGGCGAGGTCCCTAGTGAAAATACTAATATTTTTCACGGCCACTACCTTCTCTTGTTTCTTTCCTCCTGGTACGAAAAGAGGAAAATATGTGGCAATTTTGTATGAGGAAGTAAAGGACAATGGGCAAAAGTGGTCCAAGATGCTGCACTGATAAGACTTGTAAGAAATGAAAGTAGATACGATCATTCGGGTCAAGTATTATCAAAATCCGTCCCGGCAAATTCTTTTTATGGTCACTTTTAACATGGTTATTTTCATACAGTATCCATACATACATACATAAATAAAATCACGCCTTTTTCCCTATTGGGGTAGGCAGAGCAAAAATGACCTAAATAAAGGTCATTCCGCCACGTCTGACAAGTTTTGAGGGTTATTACAGATGATAATGTATATTGCTATAGTGACAGGTTGTCAGCACATCGCCTATAAATTGCAATACACTTAAACCCCCGAATCCCTTAGCTGGTTTTTACAGCATGCCCGGGAGGAGATGCAGCTGGCACATTCTATGCCTTTCTATCGCTCCCAGTCCAGCATGGAAGATACAGTATCCACTAGTGGAATTTGGTCCAAGATGCTACATTGCTAAGTCTTGTCGGAAATGAAAGTAAATAATTGGCATATGATTTGGAACAAGTATTATAAAAATCCGTCCCGGTTTTTTTTGATGGTCACTTTAACATGGTCATTTCCATCGAGACGGATTTTGATAATAATTGTCCCGAATCATATGTCAAGTATTTACTTTCATTTCCTACAAGTCTTATCAGTGTAGCGTCTTGGACCAAGTTCCATACATTTTTTGCCCATTGTCCTTTCCTTTTTTATTTACTTAAAAAACATTTCTTTGTGAAAGTTGTTCAATATCGTTGACTGAGCAACCTCTATTTATCAGTTTATGAGAAGATGTCCCTTACACCTTTTATGAGCAAGATGTAATATTACCGCATTTCTTCAACTTGGAACGATATAAAGTGAATTTCCTGTTTATGTCCTAAATCCACTTTTATTCATTTCCGTACTCAAAGTAGGACACGCATAATGTTTTACCATAATGTAGGTGGCTTAATCCATTTAAAACATAAGTTAACATGAGTGGTATCGCAATCATATTATTTTGTAGGTAATTAATTAAGAGAAAAAAAAATCCAGGAGATGAAAAATACTAAATACAAAAACCTGTGTGAAAAATTAATTAAGTAGAACCTGAACTCAACTAAAAGAAAAGGATTCATTTACCCCGCCCGGTGATGTTTTAATGGCCATGTTTAAAAACGGAAGTAAGTACGCAAACGCGACGCAAATCCTCTCAAAAACTTTTTTTATAAATTCCATACAGTTTTTTTTACTAGATACAATGGTAGGTAATTAAATAATCTCCACCAAAAGGTGAAAAATATACCTATTAACATCATGTACCTACCTCCCAAAAATAGATTGCAGCACATTTATATCAATTTCACAATAACCTGCGGTTGAATGACCTGTACAAAAAGCATGGAAGGGTGAGATGATGGATTACCAATCATTGCTCTTCCTGACTCGTAAAAAAATCATAGCGAAATACCGCCATGATTTTTTTTAAGCAATTTCATTTTGGTCATTGCTCTTATCAAATTCATTCCGTATGCGATATATGAAGCAAAATTTGTTAATACTAGCCCCAAACTCCTATTATATATAGGTAAAATGACAACATTTTAATGGCGTGACCAAACCTACCTATTAATTTCGCGTGACGAATGAGTTCTGAATTCAATTTTAGGAGTTTTTGAAGTGCATTCTAGATACTAAAGTGCATTCTATTATTAGAGCATTGTTTGCTTCCCGTTAAGAAAATACTATTCCTAGAACTACCTATATTTAATTGTTAACCTAAATAACAATTAACCAAGCTAATAGAATCCGACAAACACAGACCACTAACGTTTAAATTTTAATTTGTATGCAGATTTTCATTTTCTGTTTATATTTAATTTGTTTTTCATTCATAGTTTTTGTTTGCCAACTATTAGCTTTGTTGGATCAAAGCTTTGTGAATAAAAAATAAAATTATCATAGTGTTTGCTCCGTTCAGGTGTTATTTGACTTCAGTTATTTGGTTCGTTAGACTGAACTAAATAAATTGTTCTAACAATGCAATACATCAGCAAAATTTATATCACAAAAAGAAAATAAATACAGTGTTATAGTTTCATATTGGTTGAAAACCCATGACTGCAGCAATTAGCTGACGCAGTAGGTATAACAAAAAAAAACAATAATAACCACACTATTTGTAAGCCCTGGCGCTGACCAAATTGGATTTTACTAAACCGTCAACTCTCTGTATACCCCATAAAGCCACATAGACTGGAGTTCAGTGAATAGGTATATAAACAACGTCTTTACAACAGCACAACAAGGTTATACTCTCTCAATGAGGCCCTTAAGCAAAGGACCAGCATTCCACCGAGAGCTCTAACTATAGCGAGGAATCTAAGATATCTCCCCGCCGGCACACTAAAGGAGATTTGTTATATAACCTGTAGTGTACGCAGTTGTATATAAGCCAGGTGGATTTCGGCACATTCCCTTCTTACGAAATTAAACGTAATGTGCTGAAGTCTCGCTAAAGTCGGGGAAACTAGTTTGTCTTGTTTAAGATACTAGAAATAACTTCAACTAAAAAAAGCAAGAGCTGTTTCGTCTAAGTACAATGAAATAAATTGTAATTGATTCAGCGAGAAGAAGAATCTGTTGTTACTTATGATTCATGAAGCATTGGCTGTCTAAAGTGTCATACAACTGGGTTCAATGAAAAGCTCATCAACGAAACTGTACAAATTAAAAACAAATTTAAAAGTCTTTTTTCTTTTCATTTCCTGAAAGAATAGTAGTAAAGGTTGTTCAGTTCAACCCTATTACCCACATTGAGTGTATCAAGTAAAAGAAACACTCAGTTCGAGGTATGAATATATAATGAATCCGAAAAATTATCAAATACAGCCACACTCGATGTACTAAAACTAAATCTAAGCATAAGCATTAATTAAGTAGGGCGTACGTCACTATACTAAACCTTCCCCCTTTTTAAAAAAAAACTTGTATTTTTAAATAATAAAAGAAATAAAAGATTTTGTAATAAAAGAAAGAATATATAACTTGCGTCTAAAAAAACCGTAGTATTTAATACCAATAAGTACCAACAGCCGTGATGGGTAAGGTTGGACCACAGTCGTCTAAAATTCCGTTTGAAATTTGAATTTTTAATATTGATGCCATCCGAACACAGTATTTGCATTTGTGGAAAAAGCTTTTGGAATTATGGTTGAGTCTGTATTTAAATCAAACATGCAATGCCTTTTCTGATACTGTACTATAATGTGTCTACTCTAATAATTATAATGATTAACTATAATTAATTATATTATTTTTCAGCTGCAAAGCGTTGTTATCGGAACAGATATCAGTTTACTAATTTTCCCCATCATTGATACCAATGTAATACTTTATTAAAGATTCATAATGAATATCTGTTACCTATATATTTTTTTCATCAATATCGCACGTCTGCCCAATAATATATAGGCACATATTAGAAAAAAAAAATGTTTAAAAATCAACTGCGCTCAAGAAACCGCTCCATCGTTTACCAAGATAATTTTGATTAGACGTCGACCAAGTGCGAACTCGTTAATCCCGGATCCAATCGTGGTTATTAGATCAGCCCCGACTCGGGAAGTTTCACCTGGAGGTGGAATTATGAGCTCGCTACTTGAGAAATTTTAAAGTACGAGGTGAGAACGAGGACCACGTGTGTACCTTATATTAAATCATTCTTCTGAATTTTTAGTCGAACGATCGGATGAACCCTGATGTCCTGATGTCAGAGGTTTTAAATAGCCTATAAGCACACTGCTAATATAGCAGCCTGACATGGTTTGTGTGACGACCACTATCAAAGTCAGCGACCAGGACATACGGCTTAACGCGTCCTCCGTGTTTCCCGATCGGTCAGATAATCTGTAATTTATCGAAAAAGCACGAACCTAATTTCCCATTAGTGATTAATTGCTTACTTAGTTAATTAGGGAAGTACTTACATGGTATGTTGGTATTATTTAATGATTAAATAAACTTGCACCATCTTTGATGACCCATATGTGCCGGCCTTGCTGTAATAATGCTGCTCTAATAAAAATTGAATTGAACTATCCTACATTAAGTGTCTCGGCTTGAAACTAGACGAAATAATCTTTGCAGATAACAACGTTAAATTGACAGACGTGGCCTTTGACGCTCTATGTACCCCGGAAGGCGTAAAATAGTCGTGATTTTACATTTACGTGTTACATGCACCCCGTAAAGGTTTTGTGCCATAACGTAAGTAAAACCGTGTAAGAAAACCCGTGGGACTTAAATGATTTATACATTTTTCTTTCTATCTCTTAATTTTGCTCCTTATTTCTCCCATGGGGCTAATATATCAGCCAAATTCATTCGTGTTATTTGTACAACACTTACCGTAATTAAGGAAAAGTAAGGTTGACCAGAAACAGGGAAGAAGTTTTTTTTTGCGTTATAAGTGGCTTTTGTTAGACTTTGTAAGTGTTTGCTGGGATCGGATATAACACTTCCTAGACGGGAAGAGACAAAGAATTTCCATGCTGGACCGGAAGCGATAAAAGTAGAATCTACCAGCTACTTTTCACATGTCACTACAGCAAATACTTACCTACTTATCTGACCCTCAATTCAACATTTTGTTAGACTTGGCTAGTTGGAGGCAATTTTTGACGAGATTTTGATTATTATATTTACAAAATTAGAAAAAAGAAACGACAGTGTGATAGACAATGCCTTTTTGATCAAATTTCGGGCGCAAAAATAAATACTTTACAAATGGAGTAATTTTGATGATGGTAAATAAACATAGTGATTGCCCATTGGCATATACCCCCAAAATTTTTGGGGAGGCCCATGTCCAGCAGTGGACTGTTGTGGCTGATGATGATTGCCCATTTTTTTGGTTGCCAGCCATGCCGTTGACGCTCTATCTTCTCCGTTATTCACTAGCAGTATAAGACAGTCTATCTAAATATGGAGCTTGTACCGCGGTTAGATAATTTCTGGCAGCGAAATTATCCCGGTTAATGTTTATCACGGCAATTATCTCCGGTTGGGGACGACGCCACTAGAATATTTATCTACATGAACGCCTGGTTCAAGG
Organism: Scrobipalpa atriplicella; assembly: GCA_029255725.1. NCBI lineage: Eukaryota > Metazoa > Arthropoda > Insecta > Lepidoptera > Gelechiidae > Scrobipalpa > Scrobipalpa atriplicella. Next base: position 13,884 of record JARACY010005688.1, on the reverse strand, counting down.
GTAATTTTTGGCGAAATTTTATTTTATTTTTAGTAAGAATAATTTATTTCAGAACGGAAGGCCGTGTTGCTCTAAGACTGTATTTATAATCAGCTCTCAAGAGTGACAGCGAGTTTGAGTTCGTATCAGAAATGTCATTCTAGTACAAAATTACCTGTCAAATCCGCACTCAATATTGCTCTCAATCTTGAGATCGCTTTATAAATACGAGCCTAAGACTGTGGGTAATCTCTTTGATATTGAATTTACCTTCTATTCGGGATTTGGTATTGTGGTATTTGCGTTGCAAGTGCACTCAAGTATCTTGGCTCTACTTACATACATACATGTCTATCCAATAGCATGTATCTATCCATCTCACTTTTTGGAAAGTCAGGTTTATAAACTATAGACAAAAGTAAAAAAAAAATGCGCGTATTAGGTTGTAACCTTGATGCCAAAAACTAATATGAAAACAAATATGGACCCAGAAATAACTTAGGTATTCACAAACCTATTGTAATAAAAGCTAATAATAACATTGTTTACATTTACGGACAATATTGGCAGAAAAAAAATATAATGTAGGATAGGATAACTAGTTATTTTATCGAGAAAAAAAAATCCTACATTCATAAGTACACAAAGTCAAGACTGTGATGATGATGATGAAATCCTTCTATCTGTCATGAAAATAAATCATTTAACTACATGATAGGCAAAGAAAGCTGACACTTTTAAAAGTTGTTTTAGCCACTTCTGTGTTAAAGGCACGATAGAGTTGTCTGTGACGGCTTCGACCTTGCCCGGGAAGATAATAATGTAATGTAAGGTAAGTAAGTACTTTGATTTTTTTTTCAACTTCCAGTCAGAATACGAGTAGCGTGGAAGCTACTTAAAAAAAACAGACCAAGTGTTTTCCCGGATGTGTTGGGACAGCTGTACCCCAGTTCAGAGGCATGGAACGGTATCTTAAAATGATTGCAAGTTCATCAAATCCCTTCCGAGTATTTATTTTTAAATTTCATAAGCCACTATTATTAAACTGATTACCATAAAAAATTACGGCTTTACACTCTAAAAGACCTCATATGCCTGTTGATGTATTGATATCGGTATTGCCACTAGGAACTGTTTGTTCGCCAAAGTGGGGTAGGATCCATTACCGAATTTGCTAAACATGGCTCGTGTAGGTATTGTTAGATAATAGATACACAGCCTGTATCAGTTTCATTGGCATGGCGTACGTTTTACGAGATAGAGCTATTTTTACATACATAATGGCCTCTTATTACGTTACGGGTTAGATTAGGTTAGAGTAACTTTTTAATGATGAATGAGTATCTAAAATCGGGTCAGTTGGTTTTGAGTTTATTCGTTAAAAACAGATGCAAGAATCCAAACTTAATAATGTTAGATTCAATTACATTTATTTACATGTTAGATTAGTTTAGATGTATACCGATTATTTTTAGCGACTTGACCACCATAAAAGAGCCCATATGACTACTATAGTGACGTCACAGTCACAGGCCAAGGCTATAATTTACGACTTTAATGTTAGCATCGAAAATTCGGCAAATAGTCGTCGAGTCTGGACGTGAGCATGGCGAATTGAGATGACGTCATACGCGCATAGATGAAAGCGCAGTGACCTTTTAATTGGTAGGATTTGCTTTACATATTATAAAAACATAATTATGTTCATCTGTATTATCTCAATAAGAGAAAGCAACTCGTCGAGCTGTACTTATCAGTCTATTTTCAAAATTTTGTGTCAAGTTAGAGCATTTTTATGCACATCAAGTATAATTAAGGTACTTAGGTTAGGTATTTACAATGCAACAGTGCTCTGCATTCTGGCGACAACATTCCTTAACTAATTTTAAGATAGCGCTGTCACTTTCATAACTTTGATAGCAAATAAACATAAAATGACTTTGACATTTATAATTTAATTTACTTCCATGCTGGACTGGGAGTGATAGAAAAACATAGAATGTGCCAGCTGCATCTCCTCCCGTGCATGCTGTAAAAATCCGCTAAGGGGATCGAGGGTTCAGTGTATTGCAATTTAGGCGATGGGCTGACAACCCGTCACTAATGCAATATTATACATAATTATCATCTGTATTAACCCTTAAAGCTTGTCAGACGTGGCAGAACGACCTATGCTTGGGTAGTTTTTGCTATGCCTACCCCATTAGGGACGAAGGCGTGATTTTATGTATGTATGTATGTACATTTATAATTTGACGTAAGACGCTTTTAATAAGAACAGAGCATAGAGCATGCTCTCTTATTTTACGTCAAATAAGCAGTCTTACGTCAGATTAGGAATGTCAAAGTCATGTTTTTATTTGCTATCCTGTTCTTATGTCAAAGTAAAGAAAGTAACAGCGCTATCTAAGAATAAGAATTAAAATTATAATCGCGAGAATCGACAGCAGTACCTACAAACATTGCTTGTACTCCATTCGTTTAAAAAAATAATTTTAGCTACACTAAAACGGTAATTTAGTATGGCAAAAATTATTTCTTAAAAACGAATGGAGTATGGTTTGGGTTCAGATAGATCTATGATAGATAGTGCTAGGTAAATTAATCCAGGTATAATCATCTCTTTTTCATTTAATTATTTTGAGTGCATCAACTACAAAAGCATATTTAATTGAGAATATAGATATGCATTCGACATCAAAAATATTCAAAATTATTAAGACCGTTCACAGCACGCAGCGTTTAAATAGTTTTTACGCTGACATAGGTTAGTCGGTTTAAAAACTCTGACACTTAGCTTCATCGGGTCGATGGACTCTAAACACACACGAAGTTTTTACTTTTACGCAGCTTTTCCTCTTTCGAAGACAAGTCGAATCCCCTAAGCACGTGAAGTCTCCTTGAATTCTAATTAAGGCTTTTGTACATAATCCGCAATAGTTCAAACTCAGTTTGGGACGGTTGACTTCCTTCCCCTGGGTTAGTTCTAAAGCCACGTATCAAAGTTTTCAATCCGTTGCAAGCCCAAATTTGCATGGACAATCTGTCGGCCCGAATCTATTGGAAATCGTTACCAGAATTTACTTATAATTGTTTTGTGGAGAGACGTGGAAAGGTAAGGCGCATGGAAGACTAAGGCTCGTATTTATAAAGCGATCTCAAGATTGAGAGCAATATTGAGTGCGGATTTGACAGGTAATTTTGTAGTGGAATGATATTTCTGATTTTAACTCAAACTCGCTGTCACTCTTGAGAGCTGATAAATACGGGCCTAAAAGAATCGAGGCGGCGGCGCTGTCACTTTTGTCACTTTTCCATGGACGTTTTCTCTTCGTTTTCTATGGAAAATTTGTTTGACTCTTTTTGTAAACCATGCGCCTAAGAAGGTAACCCCGTTTGTCCATACGAATATCTAGAATGGCGTCTGAATTTCGTGAAAATAATACATGTAGGCAACCAGCAAACTAGTTTTTTCAATACAGGTCAGACTTTTGTAGAGACACATTTAATTGTAATGTAGAGTATTCAAATTCATATTGCCTAATTAAATGTTTCCGGCCTATACAGGAACATTTCATTTCTATTTGAGTCTTTCTAGCTTAGTATTTTTCAAATTCAAATTCAAATTCAAAATATTTATTTCAGAAAACAGAGTTCCATATTATTTTTGTATAACTTAACAACTTATTATAATGACATTTACATGTATACTTGTGACAGTTAATATTATAAATTTCTCCGATAGTATTATGATCTAATAAATAGGACTAAAGTTGCGGTTAGTAGGTTAAGTGGCCTTCTATTATCCCCTATATTATAATGTAGTGCCACTTAGTTCACTAATCAGCATAATAGAATATCTAACCTACCTTATAATATAACAAGAAGGTAAGTATACTTTTAAGTAGGTATCTGATCTATTTCCTTAATAGGAGTAGTATTTATATGATAGACATATTTGTCTTTTGATATAATTAGGCTGCGATGATTGTGACGGTTTAAAAAAGACTGTATTTAGCTTAAAATGGTAACAGACCAGAGGTGGTGCCACTTTTCGTAATAAATTAACTGTTGCTCAATTACCAAACATTTTCGTGAATATTTACGAATTGCGACAAAATAAAGTAGTTCTTAACTTTGTAGTTCAAAGTGTATTGATTGACATCAACCCTTGGTTATGTTATTTCGAGCAATTTTGTAATGCCTTGACGAATTTTATAAATCAGTTGAGTTTTTTAATTCAATAACTAAACTCACTTAGCGCAATAACATTTGAAACTACTAAAACAGTTTCATAACCTGCGTCATCACTAACGAACATCCGCCTTTAAAGATACTAATTTCTTATTTAGAGGCGAATGCTCGCAGTGAAGATGCCCCACACGCTCCATAAGAGAGCAAAACTACAAAATTAACGAAGCTCAGCAGAAAACAATGTTAGTGATAATGCAATTTAAAGTTTACCCAATTGAGTTAAGGTTCTCTGCCGACAATCAGGAGGCCTGGACTTCCCTTAAATTAGATTTGACTTTTCTACATGTTTGTTAATTTTAATTTAATCACTGATGATGTACCTTATTGTTATTAGTATTAGATACTCAGAGATGTTTACTATTTTAGTTAACGACTCTAGCATTTATGAGATTCCACCCAGTCGTCGCCTACTTGTGTAACGCATGAGAATTTAGCAACTTTACAAGATTGCCAAAAAAAAAATCCCTGTTTCTGATGGATTCAAGCGAAAGCAAAGCACGTTACAGCCATATTACCCATTTTATTTGTAATAATTCACATAACATTTTGTATTTTGTGAAGTTTTTGCAATCACGACAATAGAGGAAGTAATTTTTACTTCTTTCATACTTCACTGACTTACCATACAAGTTAAAGGTACCTATACCTAATATACATTTTTTTGAGTAAAGCTATGCTATGCTATCATTCGATGTTCCTTCTTTATTTCGGATAATTATTCATATTGTTAATATCCACACGTTTTTCTTGCTTGTCATCTTTCACACAGACCATCCATACTAATTTCCGGATTTGTTCTCCGTTTTTCCGAGTAATATTTTTTGAGTAACAATGGTAGCGTATACCCAGATGATTACAGAAAACATTGGTATTATAAGTCTATACTTACCTGTCATTTTCTATAGTGAGAGAACAGAAAGGGACAGCAATAATTTTAGTCCAGATTTAGGTTAAGTCGTGCGCTCAACGAATCAATAACATTGTAATTTATTTTTGTTTGTTCAACGTGTGTGTCATAAAGATAAGTACTATTATTACAACTTACTCTAAACATTATTTCGAGTTTATCGTACTAAAGAATAACGAATTGAAGACACAATAGCATTCCCTATTCGTATTATACATACACACATAGGGAAAGTAATTAATTTAAATTGAATAATGGCAGAAAATTTCAGTCCCACTGGTTCAATTTATTTTCTCCGTATCTATCATTAATTTATTTTTTAATCAGAGTACTCTCATAGGGGCTGAAAAGTTGCAAAATTTATGTCTGTGTACTCCCTCCACACACACGTTTCAAACAAATTATATAAATTGAAACACATAACGCTAGAAAAACAAATTTTCTAAAACGTAACATCTAGTCATCAACTCAGATTAATAGTAATTTATTTGACATTGATAAAAATAAATTAAATACATCTGAATTAGAACATAACATACTACGTGACCCAGCCAAAACAATGTAACAGATGTTAAGGGATTTGAGTAAAGAGGAATGATAAATTTTGTTGATTTTTATTCCTTTATTTTGAAATTAAAGTTATACATTAAATTGGTGTTGAGTGTACAAATATTCTAAAAGATTGATCACATCCTTTTCGTCATTTTTAGGTAGTTTAAAACTTTTCTATTAAGTCTCCAGGTATTTAATAGCTCCACGTATCTTCAGGTTGTTAGCATAGCTTTGACGTTGAACTTTTATCAGGAGGTTGATATTCTTCATAATAATAATTAAAAAACTTAATATTCACACAAAATTACATGAATTTATAGGAATTATGTAACTTCACATTAATTTGTATCAATGAAATATTTTGAACCGATTTCAAAAGAACAGAGAGACATGTTTGAAGCAATACATACACCTTATGGAACATCTCGTTTCCCAAAGATAGTGAATAGATTCTAGACCACAAAACTGCGTTATCCATTCAGAAACCACATGTGGAGAGCTCGATCGAAAACGGGAGGCATCATTTGTACTAGGTTTCCTTGATATGTACAGTTATTTCCAAGGAAGATAGTTATTGCCCATTCACAAATAATACTGTACTTCAATTAAATAGAGACATAATAAATCCTGAAACATTTATTTGAAAAGAAATCTACTGGCGTCATAATTGTAGCTTTAGTAGTTTAGGCTCTGCTTTGAGCAACCAGTCAGTCAGATAAGGACTTAAACGATTTTATTAGCACACATAGAAGTGAAATAGGTATTTGTTTGTTTGTGGTAGTTAATTTCCCGAACAGTTTATCAAATTTCAAGTGTTCCTCGACAAATCATGTCTCGGAAAATTAATTTAATATGGCGAGCAGGAGAACGTGACTTCAGCTTTTCTAATTTTTTTTATAAATCAAATTATGTCCAACAAACAACAAACACATGAAACAAAAAACAACTGACATGGGTCAAAAGAAATGCAAACGTGCTTCAAACGTGTAAATAATACATGATATTCATTTTCATTTTTGTTGACGGGAATTAGCCATGCGTTTTGAATACTAACGCTACACTGTGCAATGTATGTTAATTGAGTTTCCAAATTCATATTTTATTTTAATGTTTTGCCTAGGTTAGGTAGTTGTTTTAGTCAAGAGCTAATCTATGGACACATAAAAAAACTAAGCCTCGTATTTATGAAACTTTTTTAAGGTTGAAAGAAATATGTACGGAATTGACATTTCTGATAGGAGCTTAAACTCGCTTTCAGTTTTAGAATAGCACATGTCATATAGAAATGCGGTTACAATAGGTTTTGATTTTTCTGTTTCCATTTTCCATTTCGTTCTGATTCTGATTCTGACCTACATTCCTCGAGCAAAATTTTTCAGTTTCTCACTCTAAAGTCTAAAGCTTGGTCAGCTAAACTTAGTAGCTTTTTTCTCACTGTATATTTTCCCAATTACTTCAAGAAGAAAACATTTGCATACATCCATCAATCATTGTTGCTTGACGACGTGTATGGATGTTGTCGAAGAATCGATGTTTGGAGAAATTGGTGTAATGTATGAAAATATAATCGCATACGCATCGCATCCATCACATAACACACTTCGATGACACGAGATCGATGTTTAATTGTTCGTACATCCAACTTATTTTCTTCTTATTTTATTCTTAGGCCCGTATTTATAATTAGCTCTGAATAGTAACAGTGAGTTTAAGTTCGTATCAGAAATATCAATTCAGTACAAATTACCTGTCAAATCCGCACTCAATATTGCTCTCAATCTTGAGATCGCTTTATAAATACCAGCCTTATTTTGGCGCCCAACGGTTTCACCCAAACACCCGAAATTTCCAGTAGTATTATTTTTTCGTGGTGAAAATAAAGTGTGATCTCGTGAAAATGAAATATATTTTATTTCCGTATTATTTGATATTATATAAATATTTATTTCTTTAGAAGTAAGCGATCTTTACATGATTATGACGAAATCGTGACGGGTTTTGATCCGTAACCTCTCAGACATAGAGTAAGTTTTATTACAATTAAATACTGGCAGTGTTTTGGTTTTGATACAGCCAACAACATATCAATAAAAAAAAATAACCCTTCCTTGACATTCGGGTAAAAACCAAATTCACAATCACAGTTCGCCGACCTGTCAGTTCATGTTAATTAAATTAGATAAAACATAAATTGGTTCATATGAGAACGATCAATCATGGCTTATCTGCGGAATTGACTTTTAAATATTACGTCAAATTCATGTGAATTGATACGAGAAACAAACGTGTCGGGAACAAAAATAATGAATAGTCAGAGACAAGCTTGCTACGAATACGTATGTAGGTATCTATTTTATTTTTCATTACTCTTTTACATAAAAAAACTCTTCACACATCGAAGATCATTGCGGGTCAAATTTATTGGACCAGGAATAATTTGAGTTATTTTTGACACTTATCTTGACGAAAATTTGTTGCATTTAATACTGATTATTTGTATTTAAATTCATTTAATAAATATTTTGTAATCAATAAAGATATAATAGTAGCCTTAATTTTTTAAAGGCAAAAGTCTAAATTTTTATGTTATCTAGTTCTGCCTCCCAAAAAGTAGTCGCGTCGTCGTAGCACAAAATATGGCGGCTCTAGCTTAGACTCTCATACTAACAATGAGCAAAGGTAGACCATAATGAGCACTTCCCAGCATCTCGGAAGAACTTCAGCCAGCTATTTGTAAACACACAATTTGTGGCAACTGTACTTTCATGTTTTACCTATACAAAGTGTGGCAGTTTTTTGTACTTTTTTTTCCATGCGGAATTGGCAAAACATAATGAGTGTACATATTCAAGTAATGATCAGGTCATACATAAATTACAGTCCCACTATGAGTTCTTTGTAATGCGTACATTTTTTTTTATTAAAAGGTCGTCAGTCAATGAGAATACTACGTAATTGACTAATACCTGATCGCTCTTTTCTAGTCCAGAGTGGGCCCGTGCCTCTCGATGGGCTTTGAGCTGAATCTTGTGTAACTTCGATATCCTAAAACCTACACAGTTTAGACTTTCTTTGAAATTGGAATAGCTCTTATACAGATCGTTAAAATTAGCTTAAAAATTGGTACTTGTTAGTCTTGTTTGTTGTCTACGACGTAGCTATATTTGCTACGTCATAGGACTCACTACTACGACGTAGCGACTCATCATATTTCATGGTTCTTTTTACCCGGCATGCGCAACGCAAAGGAGGGTTATTTGATATCTTAATAATTTCGAAGACGGTGGTCGGTGGAACTTTTGCTTAGCACAGTTTAACTCTATAGTAGAGGAGTAGAGTTTAACTCCTGTGCGCTACGTACTTCTTTTTAGGTTTCGAGTCGATCGAGTGTACTATGTTAATCTGTGTTAAGTTTTTTTGCGTCAAACATTTTACTGACAGCTGTCAAATCAGCTATGATTTGCATTCTCATTTCCATATTTAATTAAAGAAATTAACATAATTCCAACCGTCTATGGTGCCAGCTAATTTATTTAAAAAAGTGGTACTCAAAATCAACTCGATATTACAACACCCAAATAGAATCAATATCCAATACAACACAACCTAGTTCACTGAAAAATGATACTTGTTTCCTACCATTGTCACTCAAACGATGTAAAGGGGTCGACATTTATAGAACAAAAGGGGTGAGAAACAGGCGCCTCTATTCACATTGACGTTTTCACGCTTGGCTGAAGTAAGATTGGTTACCATTGGGTACCTTTGATAAGTCTAATAGCGGGAGTTCATCATGGAATTCCTGAATCTGTTATTCCGGCACATGCGATGAAAATAACGTCGTATTTATTGTTTTTTTTTTTTGTCAAAAATAACAGTAAGACGTACGGCGTCAAAAAGTACGGCGGCGTTAAAAAGTGCATAGAATAATATAATAAGCTCACCGCTTAGACAACTATCTTTGCTTCGATCACCTCAGGCCTAGAATAAAAAGAGAAAATCCATACATACATACATACATATTATCACGCCTCATGCTGGACTGGGAGAGATAGAAAAACGCCAGCTGCATTGCTGGTAGTGACAGGTTCCCAACTAGCAAAATTTTCGATATACAGCTATTATTAGCTGTATATCAGCTGTAGAAACAGTCGCATATCTATTGTAAACAAGCTTATATCATGCGAATTTGGCCCCACTTTAATCGCTATTAGGAGATATATTAGATATATTAAAGCTCCGCTTAGGACTACCGGGAAACAAATCATTTGTATATCTGTGTCCTTCTGAGCTAGTTGGTGTTAAATCAGTGACAAAAATTCAATTGTGTCACAATTAGGAAACAGAAGGGTCGCAGCTAACGCTGATTTACAATAATTTGATTACAAATTGTTGATTGGGATTCTATAATAACACTTTTTTTGTTTTGTGCGGACTTGTGCGTGATTTGGAACTCTGACAGGATTTTATTAAATTAAAACCAATAAAATTGGTAAGTATCTTTATAATTTCCTCCATCTTGAAATCCATCGGTAAAAATTGACCGTATATTTTAAGTTTTAGGTGAAATTCATATGCGCTTGCAATTTTACTGATAAATGGGTACCATATTATTACTGTATTTTTAATGCCCCCCTCGAATTAATAATATTTATTAAAATTTAAATATTTTTATTAATTAGGTATTTGCAAAGACATCTATATACAACTAATTAGAGTTAAGGGAGCTGCTAACCAGAAGATATACAACATCTCGCCGCCATTACGGTGTTTAGGGTTCCTCAGGTTCAAATTAAATAAACCTTTGATATAGTCCGGTAAATTCAATGTTCTTTCCCTTCTTCTGCGTTTATAAGACCCACCTTTCTTGTATTTACTCCATTTTTGATCCATGTTTTTGCACAAACTTGGAAAAATTAAAACTTGTGAAATAAAATATCGTCACCGTCAGCCATAAAATAATGTTTTGCTACAATTTGATGTCAAGAAATCCAATATGCAGCAGAAAGGTGACATATACGCCCATTTTTGAATAAATATGCATCTTATTAGCGTTATATTAGAGATAAGAAAGTTAATATATTGCCAGTGATAAATGAGAAATATATTATGCTGAATTACATCTATTGAGTGGTAATAAAGGTTCAGTTATCATTAATATAACGCAAGCGATAGTGGATATACATATAGAGCATATCTGTGATAAAACAGCTACTGTGACATCTATTATATCACTAGTTAGCTGCAAAGGTTCTAATATAACACTGGCTATATATCAATGATAGCAGAGCCACATAAGTTCATATTTGCGTTATAGTAGTATCATGAAAACACTAATATACAACATAACTGCTCTAATTGAGGTTTTGAGTATACTATTTTACAACAGTGTTATATGTAATGTAAAAGGCAGCTATGTAAACGTTTATATCGTAGGTTATAATCCCAATTAGGCTGTATATTGTTATACAGCTATCTGGTGTCTCATATCACATATATATCACTAGCAGCCATAAGCGTTACTTATTTACAACTTTAATATCTCTATGTAGCGATAAGATCTTGCGATTTTGCACAATTTTGCTAGTTGGGTTGTCAGCACATCGCCTAAAATAACAATATACTGAGACCCTCGAATCCCTTAGCTGGTTTTTACAGCATGCCCGGGAGGAGATGCAGCTGGCACATTCTACGTTTTTCTATCACTCCCAATCCAGCATGGAAGTACAAATCAATTGCAATGTTCGCCTATCATACCTTATGTCCAAAATATGTTAACTTTTTTGACCCTTTTTAGCCACTACTTTTTATAGTAAGTAGGCCATAAAGGGTTAACAAACAGGCAACAAGACGTTGAAAAATGTAATAGTGTGTCGTAGACACGGGCCTCTATCGGACGTTTCGATCAAATGTGTGTCGAGCAATCGTTCAACGCAATCGGGCAAATTGATTCGATTGCTGTCCTGTTAGTGTTTGAGCACGTTCTGAGGTTGTGTTTGCTAACGTATTACGATGAGTATTAGGCATAGATACACACATACTTACACATAATCACGTTTTTATGCCGAATGGGGTAGGCAGAACGCAAACGACCAAAGAAAGGGTCGTTCCGCCACATCTGACATATTTTGAGGGCAATTTTAGACAGAAATGTCTATCACTATTTATATTAGTGACAGGTTGTCAGCCCTTTGCCTAAATTGAAATGCACTGATACATTCGAATCCCTCGAATTCCTCGAACCCTTTTCGCGTGGTCAAATTGACCATATATTTTTTTTTAGTTTGATGTTTTATGAATATTATAAAAAAACTGTGCAAAATTTATATTTTCTTGACCCTTTAATCCTTCTGTAGAACAATGTTACATTTTCCGCTTAGAGGGTTCATCATCATCATTATCATCATCGAAATCAAGATCAACCCAAAATTCTTCCACAAGGGTGACATTGCCAACAAACATCTAAAAAAATACACCTTATTTGACAGAGTACCACTTTAATTTAATATTTCTAACTTTCGCCCAGCCTAGATTAAACGTTGATCCGTTTAAGAAATATTACTTACTTCAAGAGGGTTTTAAGGCGAATGAAATTTCGTGAGAAAACCTGCACACACCTAGGTATACGAAGAAATCCAAAGGTTTTGTGTGAAGTCGACTAATCCGTACCTACACGTGGTTAACTAATACCTAATCGCTTTATTCCAGTCCTGAGTAGGCTCTCTTGATGGGCTTTGAGCTGATGATGGTGATATGGTATCTACCTAGTTTATTTTTATTATTATTAAACATGGGTTCGCTCTTGACTCCAGTCTAGGTCGGAAGCGATAGAAAGTTAACGATTAAGCGAGCTCACCCAGAAGATGCCTACACTACTTTAATCTAATTATTTTTATGTGTTCAGTCTTTCCAAGCGTAAATTTTCGGGACCTTGTAAAGCCTGTATAATCTTACGTACAGATGTACTTTATTTATTTTCTTATGAACTTGGTTCTACAACAGGCTATTTGAACTTTATCGAGCTATCCGCGGTTTATTTCATCTTTAACAGCTTTACTGCCACAATAAAGCCGTCATCGCCCACAACAATTGCTCTTTTAACACTTCCAGTGCCTCTTTTTTCCTGTTGATTAAAAAATAAAAAAGAAGTTGCTATCGATAAAAATGTAAAATATACTTGTCTATATTCGGTCGGTTAGCTATGTTATTTCAATTGAATTTTATTGTCTGGTATTGCATTTTACAGAAAAAAAGTTTTTTTTTTATAATACCCTTGTCATAAATAATTAAATACACAAAAAATACTCGTAATTTGAGATAATTTGCCTTGAATGGAATAATTTATGAAACGACAAAAAGTAACATAAATTCTCTTGAATGTCAAGGATTTGGGATATTTTTCTTAGCTGCAATAAAAATAAAAATGATGAAATTTTATAATAAAAAGACGCGTAATAATAGTATAAGTAACAATAATAATCATTCAATTGACACCTTTTTACACATTGAAGTATGAAACTTTTATTTTGTAAAAAATATAGACGTGTCTTTTTTAATTTGGGCGCGTTTGTGAGTGGGTGTTACCAACACGATATTTTCCATTTAGAAAATTTTATTATAATACATGGAAAATATTTTATTTCGTTAGGTAATTAAATTTTCAGAAGACGTTTGATCGACTTTCTTTGAACGTTAATAAGTTTCTAATTTTACAATTTTCCGCTTAGACGAAGCACCGAGCGCGTGTTAGTAAATCATTTCAAATATTTTTAGAAGCTCCTTGTCATTTTATATATTTTAGACGCTGATTTAAGGCTCGTATTTATAAAGCGATCTCAAGATTGAGAGCAATATTAAGTATGGATTTGACAGGTCATTTTGTACTGAAATGACATTTCTGATACGAACTCAAACTCGCTGTCAGTCTCAAGGGCTGATCATAAATACGGGCCTTAGAGGCCAAAGGCTTTTTGAGAAGTGATATCAGTAAGTATCAAGCTGCACCGTGCATCTAGAGCGACGCAGCGACATAGTGTTATCAAGATGAGTTGGGTTTGTTTTACTAGAAATTTATTATCCTATACATTTTCAAGGCTTATAGTCAGGTTAATTTAGAAAATGTAATTTTTCTCAGAAGGTAATAAGAAGTAACCTACCTATACAATTTTGTGGAAAAAAGGAATTTTACCACC
>JARACY010005687.1:0-20752 GCA_029255725.1 Scrobipalpa atriplicella | reverse complement strand
CTATGTAGGTACCCGACCGAACATATTTTTTTAATACAGTTGCTCAAAAAGTGGCGTATTACAGGAATGTATAGCGTTCGGGATATGTGGACTATTACACACTCGTGCTTTTCTTCACCTTTCTCGAACTAGTGCGTTTTCTTTCCCAACTGTCAAAATAATGCATGGAAATAATGTCTATTAAAGAAAAAACCAACCACGAAGTTTTTACTAAAAAAAATCTATTGAAGACTTGGCTGTATGTGTATGGTCATAGATCCCTTTGCCTACCCAGAATGGGTGAAGAAAACAAAAAAATATCTCTGCCCCCGTAGCATGCAGCCGCGATAAGGCCGCGATAGCCGTTTTATCATACATTTTATCACATCTATCTGTCAAATTGTATAGGAGTTTGACAGATAGACGCGATATATTATATCCGTTATCGCGCGGTGGCATGCTACAGGGGCTGCTTATATTCTTTTATAACACATTTGCTCGTAAAGGGTCTCTTATTACACCAATTTCAATATTGTATTGTATCTTATTACGTACTTGTGCGTAATCGTAATGTAAAATGCACGAGTGCTGTAAAACACACGAGTTTTTTTTTTAAATTAGGTATAACGCACGGTTTATCGAACGGTACTTTTTTAAATCTTAGCAAAGAGTTTTTATGGCAGAAAAGTGGTCAACATTTATATCGTAATGTACTATTACCTGTAGGTACCGCAAGCTGTTGGAACCAGCGGAGCAGTATGGGCGCCGCCGAGGGCTGTACTCGGGGCTGGGCAACGGCTTCAACTGGGTGCTCACCTACTCGCTCAACGCCATCGGGCTGGTGTACGGCACGCGGCTCGTGCTACACGACATGGACACACCTGATGAAAACAGACGGTATCTCGTTGGAGTTATGTTTACAGTAAGTTGATTTTTCGCTCACAAATAGGCCCAACCTCCTCAAGGGCGTAGCGAGTATTCTGATTAGGAGGGCAGCAGGACAAAGATGCGCACCTAAACTAGACTCTTGTCTTCGCATTATCTCTTTCGTTGCACATTACCACATGCAGCCCAAGCTCCAGCCAGCGCCGATAGCAACTGAACCATGCCAGCGCCTTGCGCGCGGCCGCAAGGCAGACAGGGCAGACCTTGACGGACATCTTTCCCACTGGCCACTCAAGGAAAGATCCTGTTATATCTAATGATCTCCCTAGTGCTGACAAGTTAAGTAGTCTACATTTCAGTTTGACGTTCGTTTGTGGAATAATTCTTAGTAAGAAAGATATAAATGAGTAATACTATAAGACATCGAATACATTGCCTCAATGAAACACGATGTTACCACTAATATCTAGCCTTGGTTCTATTGACTGTTATAAAGCTAATCTCCTGCGTAAATCCATTGACATATCTACAGATTTCTCACGCTGCATGCTATAAACCCATATACCTAGGTACATTGTGGTTATTGGCAGTGTTTGTTTTCAGAATACTTCCGCGCCAGTGACGATTTATAGTTACATACAATCTAAGAATATGTTCACTTCTCAAGTGCGTGATACTGAAAGAACTTTATTTTCTTTGCATAAAATTGATATTTCATTGCGAGAACATTAATGTACTTTCATGGTACAACGAGACGTTTTCCTGTAGGTATTACGATTACGATCCCTGATGAGATGATTGTATTGTGTCCATAATAATATTACATTGAAGGTGACGACATTATGAAAACCTTCTGCAATCATTACGTAGATTGAGCCACGCGGCGTCATCCAGTCGTGGGATTCTGTTACCAAAATCACCCAAGTTCAGTAATTTTTTAGGACATGTATAATGAACAAAAAACATAAAGCTATCGGGTACCACAATCTAATGACTTATCTGCGGTCGAATGTTTATTTACCTCTTTTGATGGAATGATGCCTGTGTGGTCGCCGGCCAGACCTTCTCTTGACGTCCACTCGAGGGGCCAGCTGGATATCGTCCACTTTTGTTTCTCCATCTCCTTCCTCTGGCAATGTCTCTATCATATCCGGCTCTTTCACCTCTTTACCTGACGTTGTAGTTACTAGTTTGTAATAGAAACCTGAGAAAAGAAATCATTCGTCGAAAATAAAAGAGTAGTTCTTTCTAAAAGACAGGCTCGCCTGTGTCTGTGGGCTCTTTTTCTCGTGGGAAATATTACTACACGTCTTAGAGACAACAGACACCATACCACAAACGACCGGGGTATTGGATGGGGAATATCTCTAGCGTGGACTCCATTAATTTCACAAAGGAAACATCAAGTCCTACCCACTGCACGTACGTACGTCATATAGGTACTTAGCCCTAGGTTATCCTAATTTTGGAATAACTCCTGCCAATCCGAGGAATTATGGGAAATCTCACCTTTACTCTTCATAAGTTCTTCATGGGTGCCTTCCTCAACAATTTTACCAGAATCCATGCAAATTATTCTGTGTGCGTTTACTATTGTTGACAATCTATAAAAAAATTACATTTAAATCGGTAAATACCTTGATTAGCACTACTAAACATAGTAATGTAATGAATGATAAAAAGATAAGTCTCCTGTCCGGTGAAAAAGAATTTTTTAAGATCAAAATAATTATTTTATTAAAGTGAAACAATACTTTTATTCTCTCATACTTATTTTACGCAATTTTATATTTTTTCCTATTTCTGTGATTATTAAGTATACCTAAGGTCTTAGAGCAACACGGCCTTGTGACTCTAAGCCTAAGGTATACCTACTTACTTACTTTGACGTATCTTTTATGTTCACAGTTTGTCAAATTATAAGTATTAGTTCGTGTCAAATATACAGGATGTTAATTTAATTGCGTGCCATAGCTTAAAGGGTGTTTCAGTAACGTTAAAGGAGCCATAAAAAATATTTAAAAAAAATCCATCTCAAAAAATCAATAAATCAAATATCGGCATTTATTATGATTCCAAAACCTGCGCTGTCTCGCATTATAACCGAGCGCGCGCGTGTCGCTATCATTGGTCGATGCGACTCGCGTGTTCGCGTGTCGCGCGCGATTGGTTATAGTGCGAGAGACAGCGCAACTCTGGGGTCTATGTATATGATCTAATGATTTCATCATAATCCTGCGACATATATATATATATATATATATATTACAGGTATACATTGCTCCAGACCGATTTCGGCCACGGCGACTGCTTCAACTCCTTAACTGTGCTCGCATGTGGCTTATGTAGCCAATCTTTTTGGAAAAGATCCTCGCGCATTGCGGTCATGTGAGACTCCATTGACGTAATTATTTAACTGATTAGCGCAGGTGGACGGGCTTTCAGTTCATCGCGTTTGGCGTCAAGCTCAGAGTAGCGATCGGTTTCAAAATCTTGAATTTTGGATCTCACCAAGGATCTCCATTCAGGCCGGTTACCAGCCTGTCTTTCCCACTGCGAAGGCTCTATGCTACACCTCTATGAATGCAACAGATAGAAAAGAACACAATAATCGTTTCTCAATGTTACATTTTATTGCAGCTAGTCAAGGAGTCCGAGTGTTTCAGAGAATTGTAATTAAAGTGATGAGCTGCCATGCTGTAAGGGATATAGGTACATATTATGCTTGACTACTTTTTTGAAATGCATAACGAACCTGTGCGAGACCATCAAGGTCGTGCGTCCATGCGCAGCCCTGTCAAGCGCGGCTTGCACCTGTCGCTCCGAGGCACTGTCCAGCGCCGAGGTGGCTTCGTCCAGCAGCAGCACGGCGGGCTCCCGCAGCAACGACCGCGCGATGGCGATCCGCTGCTTCTGGCCCCCCGACAGTGACGCGCCGCGCTCGCCTATCACTGTGTCGTAACCCTGAATGCAACACAATCATGCCTGCTTATTACCATGTGCGTCACGCAGTCATAAGTACTTCCAAATCGGATCGGTCCCTTTCCGACTTACGTTCGGCAAGCGTGTGATGAAATCGTGTGCGTATGCCATCTCCGCAACGCGCTGCACCTCCTCCCGAGTTGCTTCCGGGCATCCCAAGGATATATTGTCGTGGATTGTGCCTCGAAACAGTACCGGCTCTTGGCCTACAACACCTAAAAACAAAAAATATTAGAAGAATGAAAGTCTCTAAATCGACTTAATAAGCAAACTACAATGAAATAAGAAAAAGAAAATGGCAATGTTCTGTTCGCATTGCAGTGTGGTAACTTGAGTAAAAGTTTTGGCTTACCAAGGCAAGAGCGAAGCCAGCCGAGGTTCAGGTTGCGAACGTCCTTGCCGTCGAGCTTGACGGAGCCGGAGCGAGGGTCGTACAGCCGCTGCAGCAGCTGCAGGATCGTGGACTTCCCGCAACCAGACGAACCCACCAACGCCACGCACTCGCCGGGGCTTATGCGTAAATTGAAGCCTTTTAACACCTGTTACATTACAATAAATCTAGAGTGTTTTATAGTCAGTGACACAGTCACGAACACGAAGGAATATAACAAAAAGAAGAATCTGAGGATCAGAACTTAGATCCCGGCTGCAAGTAGTCCTCTAGTACCTGAACATCGGGGCGTGACGGGTAGTTGAAGTGGACGTCCTCTAGCACGATCTCCCCGGTGACCCTCCGGGGCGAGATCCCTCCTGTTTGGAGGCTGTCGATGGAGGGCTCCCTCTCGATCAGCATGAAGATGCCGGCGGCCGCGCCTCGTGCCGCCGCGAACACCTCCGCGTGCGGCACGCACAATGTGATCGATTGTGTTGCCATGTACACACAAAATAAGATCTGAAATGCAATATAACGTATGACAAACATAGGGCTTCTTCTCAGGGTTGACGCATTAAAACAACCTGGTAAACCAGCAAGTAAAACAGTACCTAACATATCAAAGAATTCTTCTTCTTCTTTGATCAAAGAGATTGTAGTCTAAATCTACGTAATGATTGCAGAAGGTTTTCATAATGTCGTCACCTTCAATGTAATATTATTATGGACACAATACAATCATCTCATCAGGGATCGTAATCGTAATACCTACAGGAAAACGTCTCGTTGTACCATGAAAGTACATTAATGTTCTCGCAATGAAATATCAATTTTATGCAAAGAAAATAAAGTTCTTTCAGTATCACGCACTTGAGAAGTGAACATATTCTTAGATTGTATGTAACTATAAATCGTCACTGGCGCGGAAGTATTCTGAAAACAAACACTGCCAATAACCACAATGTACCTAGGTATATGGGTTTATAGCATGCAGCGTGAGAAATCTGTAGATATGTCAATGGATTTACGCAGGAGATTAGCTTTATAACAGTCAATAGAACCAAGGCTAGATATTAGTGGTAACATCGTGTTTCATTGAGGCAATGTATTCGATGTCTTATAGTATTACTCATTTATATCTTTCTTACTAAGAATTATTCCACAAACGAACGTCAAACTGAAATGTAGACTACTTAACTTGTCAGCACTAGGGAGATCATTAGATATAACAGGATCTTTCCTTGAGTGGCCAGTGGGAAAGATGTCCGTCAAGGTCTGCCCTGTCTGCCTTGCGGCCGCGCGCAAGGCGCTGGCATGGTTCAGTTGCTATCGGCGCTGGCTGGAGCTTGGGCTGCATGTGGTAATGTGCAACGAAAGAGATAATGCGAAGACAAGAGTCTAGTTTAGGTGCGCATCTTTGTCCTGCTGCCCTCCTAATCAGAATACTCGCTACGCCCTTGAGGAGGTTGGGCCTATTTGTGAGCGAAAAATCAACTTACTGTAAACATAACTCCAACGAGATACCGTCTGTTTTCATCAGGTGTGTCCATGTCGTGTAGCACGAGCCGCGTGCCGTACACCAGCCCGATGGCGTTGAGCGAGTAGGTGAGCACCCAGTTGAAGCCGTTGCCCAGCCCCGAGTACAGCCCTCGGCGGCGCCCATACTGCTCCGCTGGTTCCAACAGCTTGCGGTACCTACAGGTAATAGTACATTACGATATAAATGTTGACCACTTTTCTGCCATAAAAACTCTTTGCTAAGATTTAAAAAAGTACCGTTCGATAAACCGTGCGTTATACCTAATTTAAAAAAAAAACTCGTGTGTTTTACAGCACTCGTGCATTTTACATTACGATTACGCACAAGTACGTAATAAGATACAATACAATATTGAAATTGGTGTAATAAGAGACCCTTTACGAGCAAATGTGTTATAAAAGAATATAAGCAGCCCCTGTAGCATGCCACCGCGCGATAACGGATATAATATATCGCGTCTATCTGTCAAACTCCTATACAATTTGACAGATAGATGTGATAAAATGTATGATAAAACGGCTATCGCGGCCTTATCGCGGCTGCATGCTACGGGGGCAGAGATATTTTTTTGTTTTCTTCACCCATTCTGGGTAGGCAAAGGGATCTATGACCATACACATACAGCCAAGTCTTCAATAGATTTTTTTTAGTAAAAACTTCGTGGTTGGTTTTTTCTTTAATAGACATTATTTCCATGCATTATTTTGACAGTTGGGAAAGAAAACGCACTAGTTCGAGAAAGGTGAAGAAAAGCACGAGTGTGTAATAGTCCACATATCCCGAACGCTATACATTCCTGTAATACGCCACTTTTTGAGCAACTGTATTAAAAAAATATGTTCGGTCGGGTACCTACATAGGTTTAATATGTTAGCATATGCTCTTAATAATTATGCTCGTTTATTTTAGCTGATATGACACAGGGATTTAAAATCTATTCATCTCTATTATCTTGGGCCACGTCTTATTTTAATCGATTATATTAAATGTCATATCTCGTATTAAATCTCAGGTATATAATTTTGATTCCGTTATCAATTATCATAGTTATTTATATTACGAGAGCAATTGACGTTACTAATAATGTAATAAATTATAATAGGCAATTAATAATAAGATAAAATATCTGTATAAATAGTTTACTGTAAGCCGCCTGTGCAATATCATGCAATGATAAGGAAACAGATAGGTAGATTCAGTCAAATGCCTCGCTACAGGGAAACATGAAACGGCTTAAGTGTTTGTTGTTCTGCAATAAAGATAATGGTAACAAGTGAATCAAACAAAGATTATGTACATAAAATTTGTGCGCGTGAGTTCTTTATCTCAAATCTCAATGTTTTATGACGTTTCAGTTTATGTATTGTTGTGAAATACTTACACTACATATGAGATTCTGTTTTTTTTTTTCATTTATATCGGAGGATGTAAGGGGCAGCTTCCCGCAAACTGATAGGGATAGTCAACAAAACTGTACACCTTTCACCAGTAAATTCTTCCAGGGAACAAAAAAAATGACAGGTGACTTTTGTCATACAAAATGACCTTTGTGGAAGCCAGAAAATTTTCTGATTTCCTGACTGAATTTCTATGTGAGCAACCCCTATTATTTTGCGGGAAGCTGTCCCTTATACACAGTATCTGGAGAGATTATCTCGAAAGTGCAGATATTAGAAATGATCCTATTACCTACCTGTCAACTTCTTTGCCTTCTCCGCCGAAGGCTACAACTGTCTTGACAGATTTGAGTACTTCTTCAGCCTGCTTGCCGGCCTGGCTGTACGCCTGCAGTTCTCGGATCGAGGACTTGGTTTGGTACTGTTATAAACAAAGCAATTCCAAATCAGAAAATTTCTGGCACAGAACCCGATGTTCGAATTAAGGTCTTGTGTTACGAAAATAAAAAAAGAAGCGTCTAGGGCACGCGCCTTATTGTTAAAAGAAATGCTTATTTTTAATGAAAAAGTAGAACGTACATTAGTAAGTAGAAAGGAGGCAGCAATGGAGAAAGGCACGACGGAGCCGCAGGCGAGGCTGAGCTCCCAGCCCAGCGGGAACGCAATCACCAGCGACAGCGTGGCCGTGCCCACCAGGTTGGCCACCACGCACAGCTTCTCCCCCATACCGTCTTTCAGCTTCATCATGTCTCTGCCGATCGAAATCACAACAATAAGTTTGACAATTGATTTTGCTGACCTATGAGCACCAACAATCTTCATTCGCACAGTTAATGCCACTTTTAGGTATAAAACATTCTCACAAAATAGAGCTTACTCTGCCGATGAAAGCTTTTAACGTGCCCTCCGAATCACAGAATCTTTTTTTTTTAAGGCAACACTGAGGAAAATCTCACAAATATCTAAACTGCAACTTCTGGATCGGGAGACCAAGGCTAGGATTATTGATATTGAGGCTGTTGGTATTACTCACTCTGCCATTTTTGATGCTAAATTAAATTCAGAATCGGTGTCGAACCAAGACATGTCCTGCCGAAGAGTTGATTGAAGAAATAATCTCCGAATTCTTGATATCTGTAATTTTTTTTTTAAATTTAATAAACCGTTTAATCGTACGTAAATACTAATTTTATACGTACTTGATATGTCTCTAGAGATGACAAAATTATGACGAACATCCGCCAAGTGTTAACAAATGATATGCTGTTGAAAAATAAAAAAAGAGCGTGTATGCCGAGCACCCGTGTCAGAAATAAAACTTCTTTGACACTTCTGACATCGTAACGGGAAAATCCAAAACCGTCCTCGTTGCCCGTGATGCGACCTTGAAATTTTACTCTCAACGCGCCTAAAGAAGTTTCACTTCAATAAGGAAAGAAATATTATAAACTAATATTTAAACCTATAAAAGTCTAATACCATAAAATTTGCTCTCTCAGATTTCAGGTTCACTTTTATGCATATATGTTTCACCTTTTTTCTGTCTACAATTATACTGAATCTTAGAGTACCTATACATAAACGACTGAACACTTCCAACAAGTCAATAGGAGAGAAGGCTACCAATTAAAACAATTGGTTTGCGCTACCGCATCATATCATATGTCTCGAATAATACCGGCACCAATCACGCACGTCACAGGAAATGATATGCTTAAGATGCTTATAATCGTTATATTATAGTGTGTCCATGTGATACCTAAATATCACATTTGAGGAAAACTTTTAATCTCATCTCATCATCACAGCTCGTTACGTCACAGAATATATAATAGTACTAGTTACGTACGTAAATTAGGGCGATTAGGCGTTTTAGATCTTGTAGGTCTTGTACTTTACGAAGTAAAGGGAGGGAGTTTCGGGAGAGTATAATATCGTTTTGGGTTACGCTGTGTTTCCATTTTAAACAAAAACGATACTAAATGAGATGACCGAATTTTTCTTGGTCGTTAATTGCAAGAAACATAAAAGCAAAATAGGTAATGTAATAACTAATTATCGTGTTGAATTGAAATCATCATTTAGATATGGGTAGGTATTAATTTATAGACACTGCAACAATAACGCTTTATTGTTTCTAAATGCCCGATGACGACGAGTCTGAAGGTTAACTGAAAATATTATGATGTATCATGGATGTATCTATCAATCACACACGGATGGTGTCCGAAGAGAAATTGGAGACGCATATAATTGGCCTGCATAGATTACAATTTTATAATAGATCTTGTAAAGTTTTTCCTGAGAACTGCATACTATAGGTATTTTCGGCCGCTTTTCCACTAGACGGCACAGCACCGGCAACAGCGACGGCACGGTACCGTCGACGGTATCGTGCGTAGATGAAATAATGTATGAAAATCAATGAAATTTATATGACATGCTTTTCGACTTGCCGGCATAGCATGTCATCGATTCCCATAGGTATTGTCACGTGATCATCGCCGTGCCGGTGCCGTGCCGTCTAATGGAAAAGCGCCCTAAATGAAAATAAATGGCCACGCCGCCCTTGCACCAGCAGCGCGGTGAGGCTGCAGAGGTACCTGTCTCAGCGCGCTCCAGCCGATGAGCCCCACGGCCACCATGCACAGCAGCAGCGAGATGCCGATGCTGATGAACATGCCGATAGCCATGGCCACGCCGTCCTGCACCAGCGCGCTCAGGCTTGCAGTGGGATCTGATGTGTTCCTGCCCAAATCGGTAAATTCTTAAACAATTTCATTATACAACGTGTAACAGAAAGGGTATATGCATCGAGAAATGTGTGAATCTACCCATGAAACTGAACAACTTTCCCTAAGAAACATAGGTCGAAAAACGAAAAATTAATTTTGACCTTCCATACAAAATACATCAGCTGATAGCGCATTTAGTATGGGAAGTCAAATTTGTTTTTTCGTATTTCGACTTATGTTCCTTAGGGAAAGTTGTTCAGTTTCATGGGTAGATTCACACATTTCACGATTCATATACCCTTTATGTTACACGTTGTATACCAAGTAAGTACCTATAATTATTTGCAAGTTTCCCCGAACTAAGGCTGCCATAGCATTAATTGTCAAATTCGCGACAGAAACCTTAAAAACCCCGGATATTTGGGCAAAATCGCTTTTTTCAGAGGACTCTCGAATAATTCAATTTAAAACATTGTTCGTCACAGACTACTTATGAGCGCGGCGGATCTAATATTCTGTGTCGGTGTTCTCCAGACTTTTTCAAGTCAAGGTAAAACATAATTGACTTATGCGTTGCGAAATGAGCGTGACTTGTAAAAACCGAATCAATACATTACACGAGCATAGTGAACACGACATTTAAAAAAAAATTAATCAATAATGTTACTGCCAGTGACTCTGTACTCAATGAGCGGGAAATTCTACTTAAACTTAATTCATACTACTTAATACTACTACGAAGCGAGCGCAAAGATCAAAGAAAACTGAAACAATACGCGAGCGCGACAAGTCACCAAAATTCAAACAAAACTTTACGTGAGCGTAGCAAGCTCAATATTTTACGAAAATAAAATAAATGCTGTCCCCTTTAATAATAGAGAAGAAGACCACTATTTTTCCATTTACTAAGTGTCCGGGTTTAACTGGACGCTTAAAAGCGGGTTAATGTTAAGGTTAATGTTAACATAAAACACATAAAGTGGCAGCCCTACCGCGAACAAGTATAAGTCTCAGCCATATTTTTGAAAATACAAGATACATTTTTTTTTTCAATAGCTTTTTTCTGTCTACTTGTCTCGATCTTGAGTCTTGTTTTGTAAGTTCTCAAATATCATATAGAAGCTGAACTAGTTTTCCACTAAACATAGGTAGCAATTTGCTATCGGTCTGACATCAGGATAAGAAATGAAAAAAATATATATCGTAAATGTAAACTTACACTCTTTTCCCTCCTCCAAAGAAGACGGTGAGCGGGAGGTAGCTGATGTTTTGGTTGGTGGTGCGCTCCACGAAGGCGGTGCTGAGTTCTCCGAACTGGACCAAGTTGTAGGTGACTCCTCCGCCACTGAGGAAGCCCAGCATCACTCCGAACAGGGTCGCACTCCGCTCCAGACATGTTGCGTAACGGAACTAAAGCAAACACAGTAAGATTGTTACTGGTTATTGTCCATAAATTGCCCACAGCACTATGAATGACTTATTATGAATGACCTATAACACAGGTCAATTCTGAACCAGTGCCAAAAAGTCAAAAATAGATCTCAATCAGCGACTTCTTCAATCAGTGATCTCAATAGCTTCTCTTCGTTCGTTTGTTCAAGGATAAGTGAACAAAACTAAACAAAATTTACGTAAATATAGCTAGTTTCACATGGTTTCACTTACAATTTGAAGGTAGGATAACTTAGGCTGCTCTTTTTCTTTTCTGCAAAGAAAACAGTCAAAATAATAATTTTACAGACATACTTATACAATTATTTTGTCATGTTAATATTTATTAAGTGCAAACTGTGCAAATGACTTTCAATCCATATAATTACGGTACTTTGGATAAAAGATCAAATAAATTTTCATAATTTGCTTTGCTAAGTAATATTTTTATAAATTGTATAATTAATGATTAATAAGAGAACAAAAAACGCACTAGATAACAAAATAACTATTACTACCTGTTATCAATGAATTATTATCAAATTTTATTGTCATTTGTAATACTTCGCCAGTAGCAAAAGCTGCAAAAGCAAAACCAAATAATATCACCTAAAATAAAAGCATAATTTAAAATTCAGTAACGATTAAGGATAGATAAAAGTTAGAAATTATTGCTCCAGAATTATTTAAAATAAAAACATTGAAATGGCTTACTTTTCATCCTTATTCTTGTTAGCCCCCATGCTGACGGATCAGCTTTTATATTTCGCGCTCCAGCACACGTCTTCCTCCCACGGAGACACACGGCAATTTAAACTGTATTTATTGGGCACTGAAGTATTTCACAATTATTATTGTTCATATCAGCAAATGATGACATGATGGTCTTGCCACTGATTAATATACTCATGTTCTTAACTCAACGTAACGACCTCAAATAAACACGCCATAAGCAAGTAGGTACAGACCTACATCATACATAAATTATGTGGTGACGCAATGTATACTTAATTTATTTATATTGCTTTCAGTTAGTTCCTATAATTAATTTTTTGGACACTACAAATCGTTCGGCTTTTTTATATTTATTCAGCTTGTCCTTATTCACCATGCGTGCGTGAGCGTGTTTCAATAATGTTTCTGAAATTTTAGAACCTGCATAATTATCTACCTAACTATTTACTGGATCTATAGCAAATATGGTTTTCCTAAAAAAAATATTTCGCGTACCAAAAAATGTGTTGTGTTTTTATCTCACGACTGCCGCTTTGCTACAATTGTGTGTATAAATGTACCTATTCGCGCATTTTCTTAGTGTTGTGTGGTGAGTTCGCCATAATAGTAAAACTGTATCTACACGCAAATGGTTGCATGTCCGTACGCTCAACCACAAGTATGGCCGTGCGTGCGGCAGTCGTGAGATGAAAATGCTCTAGCAAGGTACTATTCTGGGATTTGTTTTGCTTGAGTGCCTCGGTTCAAATGATTATTTCGCACCTTGCCTGTCACTATACAACATGTAACAGAAAGGGTAGGTATATGCATCATGAAAGGTATGAATCTACCCATGAAACTGAACGACTTTTCCTAAGAAATATAGGTCGAAAAACGAAAAAAAAAATTACCTTCCATACGAAATGCATCAGCTCATAGCACATTTTAGTACGGGAAGTCAATTTTTTTTTTTCGACCTATGCTCCTTAGGGGAAATGTTCAGTTTCATGGGTAGAATCACACATTTCACGATGTATAGGTATACTATTTATGTTACACGTTGTAGTTGTCAGCCCATCGCCTAATTTACAATATACTGAAACCCTGAAATTCCTTAGCTGGTTTTTACATCATGCCCGGGAGGAGATGCAGCTGGCACATTCTATGTTTTTCTGTCGCTCCCAGTCCAGCATGGAAGTAAGTTTTGAAATACACTGTTATCATTATTGAATTAAACACTTAAAGTAGGATTAGGAAAGTTCATCTTAATACCTAAGTACCTACAATCTTATTTTTAGTCTTGAGATTCATTATTTTTTGTTCCAGAGATGTGGTTTATGTTTGTCATCGTGTTTGTTTGTAATGTACCCTGTTCCTTGCACATGCGCCAAAAGTGTCCCTTCAGGCTGATAAGCTCTTCGTGGTTACCACGTTCCACGATTTTACCTGAAATGGACAATTTTACTTGCATAAATAATAACTCTAACTTATAGAAGAACATAATAGTTGTACATTGTAATATTGATAAAATCAGATATCATAGGCTCATAAAAAACCGTCCATGGTACCCCTTCAAAATCCTCCATAAGGTACCATTTCACGTGGGACGTCACAAATATATCTCTTATACGTCCTATTACGGGACACGGCGCAGCTGAAATCTATCAACAATGAAATAAAAGAAAAATGACATATTGACGGGGGTGTTTGGTGCATCGTTTACCAAAGAGTCGATAGAAGTTGCTATCTCTTCAACCACGAAAAAAATAATCTGTGCCCAAAATTGTTTTTCGTTGCGGAAGAGATGCACCAAACCCCCTGTATTTTTCTTTATTGTTTCTATATTCCGATTTCTTTAATCAATCGTTATATGCACTATAATATAACAATAATACATTTTAAACAGTTTACTTCGGATTATTGACAATAGGAGTAACGATGACGACGACCGCAACGGTGATGCAAAGGCGCGGTATCTATGTGAGTGTAATGTTTTAGGTAGCTATACAAATATAATATATTGTAGGTACATACAGTCTAATAGGAGGATAATATACCCTACCTTTATCTAGGACGCAAATCAGGTTTGCTTCTTTGATGGTCGACAGTCGGTGAGCAATTGTGATACAAGTGCGCCCTTTAGCTGCCTTTTCTAACGCCTCAGTTACGGCCTGTGAAGTAATTGTGAAGTTATTACTTGTGTCAACGAAATTTGAATAAAAACTATGAAGACTGACTCAAGCTGAAGCTGTGGGCATGACGGGGAGTGGATCAGCGCCCGGGCGATGCACACGCGCTGCTTCTGACCGCCCGACAACTGGGCACCGGCTGAGCTAGTGCCGCCCTCAGTGCACAGTTACAAACCCGTTCGCTGCTGGCGTCGAGCGCGGAGGTGGCTTCGTCCAGCAGGAGCAGTCGCGGCGCGCGGATCAGCGCCCGGGCGATGCACACGCGCTGCTTCTGACCGCCCGACAACTGGGCACCGGCTGACCCCAAGTTCGTGTCGTAGCCCTGGACAACAAAGTTATTTGTTCAATAAATTACCAATTGAAAGACAGCAATATGATTGGCAGTGGAGCCTCCTCACCTTAGGCAATGAGACGATGAAGCTGTGTATGTTGGCAGCCTTGGCGGCGGCGACGATCTCGTGCATGGTGACCTTGCGGTTGTTGTCTCCGTAGGCGATGTTCTCTGCGAGCGTGCGGTCGAACAGCACCGGCTCCTGCTGCACCACGCCCAGCTGACGTCGCAGACGCGGCAGTGTCAGTGACGACCGGATGTCGCGCCCGTCCAACTCCTTAATACCAACAATGTAGGTACTGACTAAGTATGGTCACTTCTTTAAGATCATTATAATAATTATTACGAAATTGGTATAAAGAATACTTACTTAGGTACAAAAATTAATAATTTCAATTATGCACAGAAACTTACAATGTTCCCGGTGTCTGGGTCGTAGAACCTCTGCATGAGCTGCAAGATGGTAGACTTCCCGCAGCCCGAGGAGCCGACCAGTGCCACGGTTTTGCCAGCCTCCGCCTTCAGGTCCACTCCCCTCAGCACGCGCTGGTTGGGCCGCGTGGGGTAGCAGAACTCCACGTCCTTGATGCTAAAAGCACCCGTCGCAGCCTGGTAAGGAATTATTTTTATCTATTAAGTAGTTCTAATTACATAGAAAACATACATTTATAATAAAAAACTTTACTTAATTTTCTGACAAACCTAGAATATTCGTTAACAAAATATTTACGCAAGGAAAATAATTTGTGTCGGAAACTGAACCATACTTATATTTGTATTATAAGTTTTGAATTTAATACAATCCAGATATTCCACAATGTTATCCACTGAACTATAAACTTGTACTATAACCAAATAAGTTCACTGACTCCGATGTTACTACGGCGTAGCCATCGTAGCGTTTAGCTACGGATATATCTTGTCTTTGAGCTGTAATTATTATTCTGGGATCACATAAAGTTAAAAAAGTTAAAGGGTTAGTTAAAATAAAACTAAAAACTTCATAATAAAGAAACTATTTTCTGCAACTGCATTCATAGAACTATAGTCGTCGACTTAAGATATGTACCTACATATCATAAGTCGACGTCGAGTTTACGTAAAACTAGCAAAATTGTGCAAAATCGCAAGATCTTATCGCTAAATAGAGATATTAAAGTTGTAAATAAGTAACGCTTATGGCTGCTAGTGATATATATGTGATATGAGACACCAGATAGCTGTATAACAATATACAGCCTAATTGGGATTATAACCTACGATATAAACGTTTACATAGCTGCCTTTTACATTACATATAACACTGTTGTAAAATAGTATACTCAAAACCTCAATTAGAGCAGTTATGTTGTATATTAGTATTTTCATGATACTACTATAACGCAAATATGAACTTATGTGGCTCTGCTATCATTGGTATACAGCCAGCGTTATATTAGAACCTTTGCAGCTAACTAGTGATATAATAGATGTCACAGTAACTGTTTTATCACAGATATGCTCTATATGAATATCCACTATCGCTTGCGTTATATTAATGATAACTGAACCTTTATTACCACTCAATAGATGTAATGCAGCATAATATATTTCTCATTTATCACTGGCAATATATTAACTTTCTTATCTCTAATATAACGCTAAAAAGATGCATATTTATTCAAAAATGGGCGTATATGTCACCTTTCTGCTGCATAATGGATTTGTTGACATCAAATTGTAGCAAAACATTATTTTATGGCTGATTCGATTAATTGCGTTTTCAGTGAGTAATGATTTTTTAACTGATGAGGGCGCTGGCATGCACCGGGGATACCCTTAATATGTCTTGTTCCATACAATTATTGTATTTACCGGACTATATCAAAGGTTTATTTAATTTGAACCTGAGGAACCCTAAACACCGTAATGGCGGCGAGATGTTGTATATCTTCTGGTTAGCAGCTCCCTTATCTCTAATTAGTTGTATATAAATGTCTTTGCAAATACCTAATTAATAAAAATATTTAAATTTTATTAAATATTATTAATTCG
The DNA here is from genome assembly GCA_029255725.1 of Scrobipalpa atriplicella. Taxonomy (NCBI): domain Eukaryota; kingdom Metazoa; phylum Arthropoda; class Insecta; order Lepidoptera; family Gelechiidae; genus Scrobipalpa; species Scrobipalpa atriplicella. Next base: position 4,162 of record JARACY010005687.1, on the reverse strand, counting down.
AGGGGGGCATTAAAAATACAGTAATAATATGGTACCCATTTATCAGTAAAATTGCAAGCGCATATGAATTTCACCTAAAACTTAAAATATACGGTCAATTTTTACCGATGGATTTCAAGATGGAGGAATAACATCATTTTGAAATAAATTATAAAGATACTTACCAATATTATAGGTTTTAATTTAATAAAATCCTGTCAGAGTTCCAAATTCACACACAAGTCCGCACAAAAACAAAAAAAGTGTTATTATAGAATCCCAATCAACAATTTGTAATCAAATTATTGTAAATCAGCGTTAGCTGCGACCCTTCTGTTTCCTAATTGTGACACAATTGAATTTTTGTCACTGATTTAACACCAACTAGCTCAGAAGGACACAGATATACAAATGATTTGTTTCTCGGTAGTCCTAAGCGGTGCTTTAATATATCTAATATATCTCCTAATAGCGATTAAAGTGGGGCCAAATTCGCATGATATAAGCTTGTTTACAATAGATATGCGACTGTTTCTACAGCTGATATACAGCTAATAATAGCTGTATATCGAAAATTTTGCTAGTTTACTACGGCGTAGCCAGCCGGTGTAGCCTGCGTAGCATTTAGCTATCTTTTACTTGAACACTCACTCACCCAGTCTTTTCTATCTTTAACACCACTTTCAGTTTTTATTTTGGGTTCTCTCCTGATGATGGAAAGGATGCGAGCTGCGCAATCCTTGGCGGAGTTGATACTAGGTGCGTACACCAGCGACTGTCCCAACATGTACGCCCCATACAACACTGCTTCGTTGACCCTGGAAGATATACCTATTACTTTTAACTGATACTCTTACCTAGTCATTTCTTTGAGGATACCACAGAAACTCAAAACGTAAAAATTAACACCAAGAAAATATATAAAACGCCCATCCATACCAAAAAAATATTTAAAACCAAATAGTAGCTGAGTGGGATACATCACGCAAAAATATAAAGGGGTTTCACTCACAGCAACACAATTTTATATTCGACTTCCCTGGCAGCGACGAGGGTCGCTCCATACACCGTGGCGCTGATGTACGAGAGGAAGGGCACGTAGATGCCCAGCCCCAGCACCAGCCCTCGCCAGCGCGTCTTCTTCGCCACGGCCGCGCACGCTTGCACCAACTCCTCGTCAAACTTCTTCAGAAACACTTGTTCCACTCCTGATAATATATACCACGATCATGGTCATTTCGTTACATAGCGGATCCAAGTGTACATAAATAGGCTGATAGTTACCCAAGCTCTGTACAGTCCGTATGCTGACGATGGCTTCCGTGGCGATCGCAGTAGCAGACTCCATTGCGGCGCGCTCATTTTGTTGAGATTTTTGTGAAACTCTGCCCTCTAGCCAAATACTTCCCACCATCTGAAAAGGTAATATGAAGCTAATTTTGTTAACTAAAAGTTATTGAAACGAAGTCAGTGTAGGCTAGTTAGTGTGGTCTAAATTATGATACGAATTTTAATTACCTATATAATAAAAGGAATGTTAATTACCTACCAAGGGCAGAAAAGCGGCGCCGACCAGCGTGAGCTTCCAATTGTAGCTGATGGCGATGAGGAAGCCCACAAAGACGGAGCTGAAGCCCTGCAGGATGAGCCCCACGCGCATGCCGGTGGCGCCCTGCACCTCCGCCGCGTCGCCGCTGAGTCGCGCACACATCGCGCCCACCGTGTTCCTCTGCTTGTCGAAGAACCCTATCTCCTAAAACAAAGTGTGATTTGCAAAAACTATTTGAACCCATTTTAATGGTTCCGTATCTTAACAGTATTAACTATTACCTACAGCTGGGATGGAGTTTAGCTGCAATTGGAGTTGAGTCACATTCTTGCCGTCAAATGGACCGTATGATGTCACTTAGGTACTTTAATTGGAATAAAGTATTACATAAATAAATTTTACTTTCGACCATCTTCTTAGTTGGAGTTACCTGTTTTAGCAAGCCTCCGAAGTACTGGTGCCTAAGACGCGTCGTCATTTTGAGCCCAGCGTGTGTGAATGCATACCCCTGCAGACACATGGAGATGCCTGCCACAGAAGCCACCACCAGGAACAACCCTGCGTATATATCTGCCTTGGAAGTTATATCGTCCCGCTCTGGCAACACGAAAATCTGCAAAAGGGGAGTCGAAATGAAGGTAATTTTGTCAAGGTGTTGCTGATACTGGCAGCCAAGGTAAGTTAAACCTCTTTTTATATCTTTTTAATACCTTTTGAATTTATATCAAATGTGTTATAATATGTTCATAGAGTCTGTGCGAAAAGAGAACAGGCATAGAATTTTAGGACGCGCATTTGTATTTTATTTAACCGTCGCTTGGTCATGTGAGATTTATGCCCAGGTCTTTAACCTTAACCTTCTACATTAAATTTTGAAGGTTTTAGGTCAAAGACCTAGGCATAAACCCTACGCAACCAGCCGTGGGTTAATTAATACAAAAGTGCGCCCTCAAATTCCATGCCTGTTCTCTTTTCGAACAGACTCTATGTTACGCAGAATCCCCGGATCCGCTCATTGGCCGGAAAAAGGGACACTCCGTGGATAAGTGCTTGCGAAACACACAATCCGCGAAATGTCCTTCTATTTCAGCCAATGAGCGTTGTAAAAGGACCATAAATATGAAAAACGATATTTCCGTGGAGTGGTATTGAAGAAATGCCGATCTTGAACAGGGCAACTACAACCCGAAAGACACTAAAATATGAACACAAATGGAGGAACACAAAGTTAATATTTAGGACAATAATAATGCAGGATGAATAACCTGTCCGGAAGAAAAAAGATTCCGTGCTTTGGAGCGCACGTTAAGCCGTCGGTCCCGGTCGCAGTAGGCGTTTGATAGTGGTCGTTACACAAAACATGTCAAGTGGCCTATTAACTTTGCTATTAGGCAGTTTAAAAACTCTGACACCAAGAGTCCACCTGCGCGCCACGTTGACCCGACGAACCATGTCGACCAGACGACCGGCACAATCCGCGGAATGTCCCTTTTTTTCCGGCATATGAGCAAATTCGGCGATCGTGCGTAACAGATACATTTCAAAGATGAAATGACGCCAATGTTCTCACCCCAGCAGTAAATCCGTATAGCAGAGCAAAGGCTGGGAAGCAGGAACCTTGCATGAAGGCGGCGATGCAACCTAACACCATGTAGGGCCACTCCGGCGCGTTCAGCCGCATTAGCTCCAAGTCACTGATGGACTTCACCTCCTGTTCGGGTACAATACTTCTGTAGGATGGCGTAAGTACCGGGTGGGGACGGCGTACCGCAAACTCATAGGGGTTACTCAGTCAACGAACTGAAAAAATTTCACCCCAAAAACTTTTGGGAAATTAAAGAAAAAATACTTTGAAAGTGAAAGTTGTTCAGTTTCATTGACTGAGAAACCCCTAATTAGTTTGCGAAACCTTATCCCTTACACCCGGTATACATAAATATAACCATTCTACTATCTCTTATGTTTTGGAATAGGCAGATAGTAATTTCAGAAAGTAGTGTGTATTGCTATTGGGGGAGGATCTTTCTCAGTCTATCGCCTACGTTATAATATGTAATGTAACCAACCAATTTTCTCATGATTATTAGTATAATTTGTCAAATCGCCCCTTCGGCTCAAATTATTTTTCGTCAGTCAACGATACGTCAACTAAAAAAATCAACATAAAGTACCTCGCACTCCTCTTTCTCTTCATCGGATTCGTAGTCTGCATTGTACACGAAGTTCTGTAGGCCAGTAGACATCACCGACACGACCGACCCACGTGGCGTCATCCAGTCGCGGGATTCTAAAAACAAAAATATTATACAATACACAGATAAACATAGGTACTTATATCCTAGCAGAACACTAAAACCTTTTGACTCTACAAATAAAATATGACGTGGTTGCGTGTCTTCCACTTTAGCCTTCACATCCTCCTTCTCGGGCAACGTTTCTTTATCCTGAAATGCTATACACACCTCGTTTGATAGAATGGTGTCTATGTGGTCGTCGACTGGACCTCCTCTTGACGTCAGTTCGAGGAGGTAGCTGCGTGTCTTCCTCTTTAGCCTCCCCGCCCCCCTCCTCCGGCAACGTTTCTATTACATCCGGTTGCTTCGCTTCTTCACCAGAGGTAGTAATCACCAAGTT
>JARACY010005686.1:0-20756 GCA_029255725.1 Scrobipalpa atriplicella | reverse complement strand
GATAATGTATGAAAATCAATGAAATTATATGACACGCTTTTCCACTTGACGGCACGGCACCGTCACGGCATGTCATCGATTCCTATAGATATTGTCACGTGATCTCGCCGTACCGTCGCCGTTGCCGTTGACGTGCCGTCTAGTGGAAAAGCGCCCACAACTCGGTATCATCCTATAGACAGTACCCTTGTTTGCCACTATTTCGTATACAAAAAACTTGGCCCAACTCATTAGAATTTTAATCACCATTATGTTTTGAAGATCGCAATTAGGCGAAACCTTATCAAAAACTGTGGAAGTAGAATTTCCTCTCAGATAAGCAATCCGGTTTCATTATAACGTACGCCTATTTTACTGTGTTTTACCCATTTATCATGACAGATAAGGAATACTTACCCGATTTTTCCGCAAACATGTTATTTCAAGTTATTATTTCGATAAGTTCAGTTCAGTTAAGTTGCTTTTAAGTCCATATTTGGAAAAACCCTGCGCTTATTAAAATTCTAGATATTATAATGAGTAATGAGTGATTTTTGTTTGTTTCTTTTTATTGTAGGTAATATTTTTGTAATTACACTTATTTACAAGAAACTGGAAGTGTAAGAAAAACATAGAATATGCCAGCTGCATTTCATCTCGGGCATGCTGCTAAGGGATTCGAGGGTTTCAGTGTATTACAATGTAGGCGATGGGCTCACAACCTGTTACTATAGCGATACACATTTCAGTCTAAAATTGCCCTCAAAACTTGTCAGACGTGGCGAAACGACCTTTTCTTTGGTATTTTACGCTCTGTCTACCCCATTCGGGATAAAGGCGTGATCATATGTATTGCATTTAGAAGAAGTAATGAGTAAATAGTTCTGGGAATCAGTAGAGGCTATGAAAATTATCAATAGGGTTTTGATGATGGATGAGCCAATTCATAATAATATGACTTACCTATTTATTTCTTCTAGTCCAGCTTGAAAGAAATAGAAATAGCTACCACCCAAAAAACACCGCCCTAATTTTACAACCCGAAATACTTCGCTACAAAACCCATTGTTTCTACGGTTTTTTTTTTCCCGAAACACGTGGTTATCTTCACTCAGCATCGGGCGGGAATCGAAGCTGCTATCTCGCGGATACATCGCTATCGGGGATCGCGTTTTGAAGGCCAGGATGGATGGCGCGGCCGAGGAGTGGTGAGGTTGAGAGCTAGATTGTAGAGAAAAAATATTGCTGTAGGAAATATAACGGATTTGAAACTACATAATAGGTATATTTTAATGAAAAACTCAAAGGACAAATTAGTCGTTTTATAGTACTTCATATTTATTATAGTGATGGTATAATATGGTGGCTTCCATTCTGGACTGGGAGCAATAGCAAAACATAGAATGTGCGAGCTGCATCGCCTCCCTTACAGCATGCCCGGGAGGATATGCAGCTGGCCCATTCTATGTTTTTCTCTCAATCCCAGTCCAGCATGGAAGAAAAACTAGACAACTAAAAACTAGAAAACTAGACATAACAGGTATAAACAAATAATTACTTACCTCTATGGCCCGTATTTATAAACAGCACTCAAGTGTGACCACGAGTTTAAATTCGTATCAGAAATGTCATTTCAGTACAAAGCGATCTGTCAAATCCATACTTAATATTGATCTCAATCTTGAGATCTCTTTATAAATACGAGCCTATGATACCTAGATGGGAAGACTATGCATAGGACCTATCAACACCACCCTAACTGTACTGCAGATCGTATTCCTACAAACCACAGATACCATCAAGCCTGTGCTGCATCATTACAAGCCACGTGTCGAAATGCAAGACCCACTCCATTATCGTTCATCTCAGAAAGCTTTCTGCCTATAAGCACAGAGATCGAAAAATTTGGTGTTAAAGTAACTATGTTCAAAAATATCTCAGATAGCTTTTTGTCTATACCTACGTACAGAGAACGAGAAAGGTGTTAATATCATGTGATGTAACCATGTTCAAAACTACGTTTACATAGGTTTTAAGTTCTATAAGCAAGGCACTCCATAGGATTGGTTAGTTCCATAAAATTTTGAAGTTTTAGGTAAGTAGGCAAGTAAAATTTTGTAATTTTAAAGACAAGTAACTCAACTCAAAATAGAGAAAACCCCTAGAGCTATAATTGATGTCGCGCATTCTTATTCCAAACGGGCATCACCAACTATTTCGTCGCCATATAGACCGTTTAAAAAAATGTAATTAACAAATACAGTTTGATATACATTTCGTAAGCGGTTAGTGTAAAATTCTCCTATGTATCATAAAGGCATACCGTCTGCGCAATGTACGTCGATTGTACCTGTAAATTGTCGTTTTATGAGACGAGCATCACCGGCTGTTTTTCCACTAGACGGCACGGCAACAGCACGGCAACGGCATGATAACGATACCGTCACTGTATCGACTGTGGCTCTGTGTTTCTACTAGAACGGTAATTTCATCGACGAAACGTCCTTCTAGCTTTAATCTGAGCTCACACATACGCGCATGCTTCGTCCGTAAGAATACAAAACACATGCAGTTTGGCAGGCCGGCGACGTTAAGCGGAAATCAATGCCGTGACATTGCCGTGACGTTGCCGTGCCATCAAGTCCATTTCGTCGCCATCTTCTGCGCGTGCGGTGGGCCGGGCGACTCACGCGCAGGCTAATTGATTCGCGCCAAAGGTCGCAGGTTCGACGCTCGGATCATGACGGGGCAGGCTCGCTAGTCATGGTGTTGATGGTGACGATAGCTGATGAATCGAAGATCGATTATCTGTGAATTGGATTTGTTGTGTCATTTTGTGAATCGTGTGCGAAGAAAACTTCTGGCTTTTTGTTTTCGTAAAAATAAAAATACTAAAACTTCATTAACAAAATCAGCTTACGAATATCGTCAGTAGCTTTCTTAAGCATCTTGCATTAAGCGTGCCCTCATTTTTATTTCCCAAGACAAGATAATTATAAATTCAAAATATTTAAAGCCTCCTTCACACATCAGTCTGACGAACATTTTCGCTCGCCCGTCGCCCCGGCTGCATGTCACACCGTCACGGGCGCGCCTCCATTTATTTCGCCGGATCGCTATCGCCCGCGCGCGCTGATAACGCTACATCGCGATAGCAGTGTGTTGCCCGCACTGGCGAATGTTGCACGTTTTGGTGTAAAGGGAGTTTTTTCTATAGTAAGTTCGATGTATGTACCTATTTGTGAATATTTTGTAACAATAGCCAGTAGGTATCAAATATTTTTATGGTGACACAAGTCATTTTAGAGATTATCATGTAGGTATTGTCTTATGGTATGTATTGTGCAAATTATTAGCAACTAAGGGGCATGGCAAATAGGAAGCGGTGCGGCGCCGTTGCGTCGCCAATGCGTCGTTTTTGTAGGTATAGAAACTTCAAATCAAGCTGCGCTGCGCAGACGTAAATTACATAAATGTCTAATTGTAAATTACAGAATTGACGCGCCCCTATCACACTTCATTGGGGTTCAAAACACTACTTAAATACCTGTAGAAACATTCTCATGTAGTATGCAAAAAATATCTTTTAAGACCAAATCTAGCTTCAATTTTAAATTAAAACGACTTGAGCTACCCACAGGTGCTCACAACTAGGATTCCTACCATCTAATCAAAACCCTATTGTCACTTCCAAACTATTAAGCTTCATAATCTAAAACGCGCAAACATACCAACTTCCCGCGTCCATTGAAACGCCGTCTAGTAGGGGTGGCAGTGGAAACCTCACCCCACCGCCGTCGCCCGCGTTATCGCCAAAAACGCTCCGATCGCGCCCGATGCTATCGCGCGATCGCCCGCAGCGATTACGCGCCTTCGGAGTATGCGATACCGCCGCGTCGGTGTGGCGACGGCTTTACTTTTCAGGAATTCATTTCTGGGTAAGGTCAAATCAAAGTTGACATAGAGATAATATTTTCCCTAATAATAATAAAACTCTGGGTTGAGATTGAGAATATCTTTTTTGTTGAAATAGAACATTATTCTGTTTCTAAATACCTGACTGCCTGTCTGAATATTCCTAATTCCTGTTCTTCACCTTTTCTCATTTCTGAAATATGAGCTTATTTATTTGACTGTTAAAATAAGCTTGATCTTGATTCTAATCAAGAGTCAGGGTTGACAGTGATGGGGTCGACGGTAGAGCGAGAGATATAACAAGCACTATCTCATTTTTAATGCATAGATTAGGATTGTATGTGTCATAGTCAAACCTCGAAGTTTCGGCGCTCCCAGGTTTGACTAGTCAATCCTCAGGTCTGACTGTAGGTTAGGTTAGGTTAGGTTAGACATATTAGTCAGACCTGAGGATTGACTAGTTAGACCTGAGGATTGACTAGTCGAACCTAGGAGCGCCGGAGCTTCGATGTTTGACATATGCACAAAACAGCAATGTAAAATAGACAGTCATCAGAAATATTCGCCATCACAGACATCGTCAGAAGCACCCATGCCTGTATCTTTTCAAAACGCTTTTTGTCTGCAATCGGGTCTACCATCTAGTTATAATGAGTTTCGCTAGATAGAAGGATTTATTTCGTCGTATCTCGTGTGAGTCTTAAGTCATAGGGCATAGGGTCCACCATTTTTAGGGGTGAAAACGTGATAAGATTAATAGATAAGACAAAAGTCACTTTTGAATATTTTGTTATTGAAGGAAGATCTTTTATGTAGATTGGGCATAAGACAGAGAGCGATATTTTTTTGTATATTAATTTAGTTAGAATTTGGTTTTGAAAATGCACAGCTGTTTATTACCAGCTGCTTAGACGTAGCTAAATGTGTAAAAATTAAGAATGACTCAATGAATTTTATTTCTATTTATCTATTATTTTCTTATCTTTCAAATCACATCACACGGCATACTATATGACTACTTTTGTGCGTTAAAAAACACTTTAGAATAAATCAAATTAGTTTTCATGCATGCCCGGTACAGAAACAGAATAGGAATAAAAACGCAAAGCTAATTGCAGATGACGCCACTGTTGAGTGTTCCAAAAGAGACCAATACGAAGACACAAAACTGACATTGATATAGATATTGACAGATTACTGACCAATCACAGGAAAAAGGAACACTCAACAGTGGCGCCATTTAGTTCTCAGTTTTTAACCCCATTGATATTTTATACCTCTTTTTTCTATCCTAGGAAAAGAAACCATTTTTTCGAAGATTCTAACCGCGCCACCACCATTCTTTTATCGCTGCATCTAGCCGCATGGGGGTAAAATCGCTATAACGATAGAGCCCGTATATTATGGGACGGATAACACGATTATGTAGGCAACTAAAATTTTATATTAGGATCACTATCGGCTACAGGGTTATTCCCCTTTTCAATATGTCTATGACTCGTTTAAACTCATAGAATTTGTCATCGCCCAAACACTGACTCTTAAAACCGAAAACTCTAATAGACTATTTTATATATTGTAGGCAAGTTGAAATAACAATATACAGGTAAGATAATATTAATCTTGTGTAAAAGCAGGAGTTACAAAAAAAAAACAACGAGCACTCATTATGTAAAGTGCATAAGTACCTAGTCATCTTATGAAAAACTATTGTTGATAACTAACTTAAATTTATACCAGGTGTAAGGGACAGTGTACCAGAAACTGATAGGGATTGGTCAACAAAACGTAATGGAAGTTCTTAAAAAAAAATTTACTTTCTCATACAAAATGACCTGCTTGCGATCAGACAATTTGTATGGAAAGGCAATTTTTTTTATTTCCAGAAAGAATTTGGTGATAGTTGTTTAGTTTTGTTGACAGAGCAATCCCATGTCAGTTTCTGGTACGCTGCTGAACTGAAAATGTTTTTCGTAAGTTAGGGGCATGGCATTTAGGAAGCGGTGCGGCGCCGTTGCGTCGCCGGTGCGTCGCCGATGCACCGATTTTGTATGTAATTTACGTCTGCGCAGCGCAGCTTGATTTGAAGTTTCTGTACAAAAACGACGCACCGGCGCCGCACCTCTTCCTATATGCCATGCCCCTTACTCTACTCCGTATTTGTAGCATCGTAGAGTAACCTTATTTCGAACTAGCTCACTATTGTCGTGTTTTGGCGGGAAGCTTGATAATCTGTGCCCTCAATCAACGGCTTTATCAATGAAATTAGATTGATTCTATTGATAACACCAAATTAACAGATTATAATCTGAACTTTAAATAGGTTAGATAGTAAATTCAATCTTGATTTTCAATATTTTCATAATTATGGTAATAAAACATGCAAGTTAGGTAGTTCTAAAGCGATTTTATAGAGCCTATATTCCTTACGGTGGGGTAGGCAGAGTTAGCCAAGCCGTTTTAGTTGCATCTGATTTTTTAAGCGTTTTCGGGGGATTGTGTAATGCTAAAATTAACGGATCATCATCCACTCATTGTCTAAAAAAAGCAGTTAGTAGGAACATCGTAACTTTCGTGTCCAAGACAGTTTACGTATAATGTTTTTTTTTTAATATTATCACAATTTTTATGATTTCAAATTACATTCAACAAGAAATTAATAATCCTTGTAGTCATAAAATGGTGCAATACATCAACACTATCGGACAAGTAGGCCACTAAATGTTGCACGGACATAAAAAGCTGTGCTATCAGAGGATCGGTCGCGGAAGCCGGCACCGCGTCCGTTATCGCCGGTTCACTTCCCTGTTGATACGGTTAACACTGAAGTGCTGAAGTTTTCATGTTATGTCCAAGCGGGAAGGAATAAAAACTTTCATGCTGAAATGGAAGGGATATCATATCAGTTGCCTTTTAAGGCATGTAAAAAGATCCAATAGTTTTAGTATAGTGCAATTTATGCAATGGTCTGACAATATGCCGCAGTGGCAATACAAATAAAAATAAATAAATAAATAAAATAAATTAACAATTAAAAATCATCCCCAAACTTTTCAGAGGTTTTATGGGGCCGTTGATGCTTTGTTTACCCCTTAAGAGTTAAAGTCGTGATTACCTCTTACAAGATTTAGTAACTCATACTCACTATAAAGATTTCTAGCTTCATTTAGCAGTGAAAAACACCTCTGATCCATATAATTTCTTAAAGCTCTATGCTCTCCTAGTCCAATAACTCAGAATTACGAGAGTGCACGCTTTAACAGATCAGACAGGTAATAAGGCAGACCTCATAATATACATACAAAAATTACCACAGGAAACTAACCAATTCCCTTGGAAAAGCTTTTACTAGGCGCGAATGAAACCGTGGGGAGGAAAGCTGTACCAAGTATCAATCTGTCTTGTTTCATGTAGCAGTGACAAACATCTGCTCCACATAGTTTCCCAAAGCTCTAAGCTCTCCAAGTAATAACTCAGCATCACGTGGGCGCGTTCACGATGCAGCGTCGAGTCGCGCGTTAACGAGCGTTGGTCGCGCGTTGTCGCGTCGTCGCCGCGCGTTGTCGTAGTTGTCGATCGCATCGCAGCGCGCCAATTTGTACGCGCGTCTAAAGCAGATTTATTGGCCACGCGAGCTGGGATAGGTGGGCTTCGAGGTTAATGTTGAGATAGGAATAGATGAGGTGGCCTCTATAATAGAGAAAGCGAGACAGAGGTCGTGGAATCTTGAAAATAGGACTCTTTTCGTAGGCATACAAGCAGACGAGTCATCTTGTGATAAGATCACCGTCGCCCATGTTCATCTGCAGTAGTCAAGGGGTTAAAAATGCACTGTCGGCCATTCATGCAAGTAGGGAAAGAAAGATGTACGCCATTTCTTTAAAGGTATCTTCTTCATTATCAAGAGTTTCCTTCTCCTTTTAAATGTTTTATAAACCACGACACTTAAATCGCCAAAAAACTGTAAACGGGTGACCCAATAAATTAATTTTTACAACTTTACAATGTGGTTTTTCACATCGCGTATTTAAATAGTTTCAAATGTCTATAAAATAAAACAAACGAAATTCAAAGACAAGCAAAACACCAACCCCTTAGCCTATTCTTCACACCTCAAACCCGAAACATCTTTATCTGCCTCTCTCCAGGCTGGCCAATTAAACCGTAGGTCCGGTACAAGCGCGCAACTCACGCGCTGGGATATAAACGTTAGCTGCGCGCGCGCAATCTATCGGCACGACCGCGTATCTGCTCGGCCGATCGCGCGAAATATCATTATTGTGCCCCCCCGTGCCCCCAAGCCGATGCAGTGCTGGATGTTCTTTGTTTTCTCGTTGGCAAGACAAATTATGTTGGGAAGGAAAATGTTTTTAAAGAGTTAGGTAGGTGACAAACTGAGCCGAAGATTAGAGCTTAGAATTGATAATGTTCGGTTAGGTTAGTTTATTTAGCCAGTACCTATATATTTTCTAACGTTAGCTGCGCGCACCATCTATCGGCACGACCACGTATCTGCTCGGCCGCCGATCGCGCGAAATATCATTGATTCCCCATATTATTACAAATTACAACGTAACAAAGGATCTCTTCCATATATGGCATGGAAATTTTTGTGCCAGAGAATGTAGTGCACGAGTTTTATGTCAAAGTTTGATTATGTCAAAAGCTCTTTTGTCGTACACAAACCAATTGTCATACCAAAACCTCAAAACAAACCAATAATACCATCAACACTCACGACCGAACACAGATATCTAAATATGCAAATGAGACGTTAAAAAGAATGAGATTATCTCGCTATTAGGTATAAATTAAGGGGCCTCCTCCAGCATGCGGACAATTATATTGTCACGACGCGATCGGGCGTTGTGCGCAATCGCGCGGCCGATCTGCGCGCGCGCACGCTACCCGTAACCTCGCGCCTTTTTTGCGCACTGGCTGGACACCGAGTGTATTTCGTTAATTGCTGGATACTGGATATCTTTGGATACTGCATACCTTTTATAACATTTAAGCCTTATTTGAAGAATCATGATTCATGGTATGGTACTTAATTTTACGCCCTGATGTAAAACAGAATTTCTTTTAGACGGTAACGTAACCTCCTCGCGCCTTTTTGCGCACTGGACATCTCGGGGGCATTTCATTTCGTTAATTGATTGCATATCTCGCATTCTTAGCCTTCGATGGGGTTAAAGAAAAATGCTTTACTTCATAATCAAGGCAATTTTGTGCATTAGAAATTATTGACAACAGATATTCTTGAAAGGAGTTTTCTTTTTTTATCTGAAATTTAACCTTGCGCCAGTTTTAAGCAGGGATACTTCGAGTAATTCAAATTAAACGCAAAAATGTTTAAAATAAAGCTTCGATGCTTGCCAAATTTACTGTAATCCAGTAATTAGCTCCGTTATTCAGACCAGTAAATTTCTCGCATTACATAAACATCTCAAAAGTCTGTAAAACAATTTTCACACTTCACCGGCACGTCATAAGTTATGTACAAACAGCATTCTGCATTATATTCTGTGGCATTGGCATAGTACAATCACAAGGAAGGAATAATTTTAATTGGCACACAATAAAATGTGTGCGAGTCTGTCCGTCCGTGTTCCTCGTATCGGTGCATAGGATGCTCTGGTATGCAGGTGAATAAGTAATGCATTCGTTGAGAAATATTAGGAGGAATTGGAGTCAGAGTGTTTTAGGCCCGTATTTATAATCAGCTCTCAAGAGTGACAGCGAGTTTGAGTCCGTATCAGAAATGTCATTACAGTACAAAATTATCTGTCAAAACCATACTTAATATTGCTCTCAATCTTGAGATCGCTTTATAAATACGAGCCTTAGTTTTTCTATTTTTATTAATTTGATAAAGCATACAAGTTCGTTCGAAATTTTATTTGCAAAAACATCAGGCCTCGACGTGAGATTAAAAAAAATATTTTCATGAATCTACTTGTTTTTTACCCTATTCTAGGTCATACAGAGGTAAGATGTAGTGACATAGTCAAATGTGGGGTAGGCACAACCTGTAGAAACTTTACACTATTATTTTAAAGAGATTAAGGTTGTTTGTTTATAGGCATACGTTCGGAAAGACGTAGTTGTGTTTCTTTTGCAATAATAAACCACATTTTGTTTCTAACAAGTTTCCCTCAAAGTTATGTCAATAACACACAATATGTTAATCGCCTACGATTTCACGCCGGCTGCCCCACTACTAATGACTGCCAGCGATAACAAAGCGATAACACGACGATAACGCAGCGATAGCGAGCGATAACACGCGATAACAGTTCATTGGTAGCTTCCAATAGCTTTTTGTTGGAATTCGCTGATAGTGAAACTTTGTTTACTGTCTGATAAGGACAGGAGAATAACAAGCTTCAAGTTCGTTATCTAAGTGCTATATTGATTCTTACAATCAATATAAACAGACCGTTAGGAAAATAACCTAATCCCTTTGATCACCTGAACCATTTCATTAATAACTCCAAGACTATTATGAAAAATAATAATAATAAGAAATCAAAAATTCGACTCGGGTTAAATCTGTGGCCTCGATATTTGAATTAACTAAAATTTCAAATCTCTCCTACCCTCCGTGCCTACCTTCTAATTTTTTTTAATCTCTCTTATATTTTGAACATCATGTCATGTTGGTATCGTACATTATTTTGATTTTGCGCCAAACAATCTAGGTAAAATCAGTGAATTTTATAAATTAACTGACCTTATTGGATGTCGATATTTTCTCATAAGATGCAAATAACAAGAAAGTAACAGCTCCATTATCGAGCCATGAATCACGCCTTTTCCTCATAAACCTGCGCAGGAGTGCATCGCGTCCCGTTACAGATCTGATCAATCGATGTCCGAATTTTAAAGTCTACACACGTTCAGACACTACCTTTTACAAAATGGCCCCGGTGACAGACTGACGACTAAAGTCATTCACTCTGTCAAAGTAATTTGCACCTTGGATGTAGAGTCTCAAACATAAAGTTAAATTGACAGGCAATAGAATTTTAGAGTAAGGAAACGTATTCGCGAATTTCAAATTTAGAACGTCGCAAATAAAAAATAAATCATAAACTATTCCATTTTCAAATCGAGAATCTTAGTTTTTTAAACCCTTTGCTCTCGTTTTAAATAATAAGGTTTAAAATCCAACTAAAGTGTCGACACGTATGACGTTTTTCGCTGGACGTGATTGGCTGTCAGTAGTTGTCAGTATGTTGGCGCGAAAGCAGCAGATAGCCCCAGAAGGGCGGCTAGACGTCCCACAGACGGAACGTGGAGGAATGCGACCTTTTTCTGCAACTATTTATTCATAACTGGTTCTTTATAGGACACAATCTGACACAATAGATAGACAGGTTAGGGTCTTGAAGATATACCCATGATATACCTATGTGTCTAAATGGTATATGGGTATGTTGCGTCTGCTTAGCTAGCTAAGTAAAAAATCATTTTTTGCGATTAACCATAAAATTTGTGCACTATTTTACCTAGATATAACTTATCGTTACTGTCTAGCCTAGATAAATTAAATTAAAATTATCGATAATATTCATGTTATCCTATCCCAGCTATAGCATCCGTTTGTTATTTAACTTGCTAGTTCTTAGCAACTACTCTTACTTAATCCTATTTTGCAACATAAGAGGTTGTAGGCTTTTCAAATCAAATACGATTCGAACAAAACAGTAAAAGAAATAATTTACAAACGAAATTGAATTTACTACATTTAAAAACACTTCCCTTATGCCAATAAAAAACAAACTTTACTACCCAGGTGGTGTGAATGACCAGCCAATAACTGACAAAAATCTAGCCATAAAAAGCCATAGCCTTTAATCAATATTAACGAGCAAAGATATCCAATCAAATTATAAAGTAGGCACAACATCCTATGAGTAAGTAAATAAGAAGTGGAAAAGTGCACCTTTGTGCATATTAATCATGCAACGATAGTGCATGAGTCAAATGCTGATGATTCAATGATGCGCCGATATAGCTTCCTCCTACACTAGGGGTGGGCCGTGTATTACGTGAAATCTATCTATCTAACAAATGCCAGATGCTGAAAAAATTGGGAATACAAGCTGAACATGATCGAAGGAGTAACCGCTTAAAACTAAAGTCTCTCATGCAATGCAACACAACGAAAGAAAAAGATAATCTTGGTGTAGAAACAAAAAAAAAAATATGTCACCTCATAATTTTGTGTGATTACAGCTCTACACGTTCATAAGAAATACAATCAAATTGAAAAAAAAAAAACTTACTTAATTGTTAGGTACATTGTATTTTAGAATTGAAGCAATTGCTGGGCAACTAAAATTTAAGAAAAACGGTACACGTTTTATGGTTAGCCCCTAACTTCTACCTACACATACAAACAGACAGCTTCTTATCAGTTTTGTATATCTGCAGTGCGAATACCGATACTGCTTTATAAATAGCTACATGTTGTGCTCTGTGGTTTCGATTCGCCATAAATGGGGAAAATGACGAGTTGTCATGTCAGTGGTTTAGGTAATATGATAATCATGGGTTTGTTATGACAACATTGAAGAACTAAGTCTGTGGTCTTGGTTTAATTCTGGGCGAACGGTTTTGTAATTGTTGATTTATTTATGTTTAAATAAATTGTTGTATTCTAATTAAAATAAATTAATCTTCTAAATTCAAGTCGGAAACAGCAATGCGTATAGAAATTGGTGTGGATTATATAACTGCAAAAAAGCACTTGGTAGAGTTCATATTGAGAAATTAATGTCAGGTCGAGCACCTGTCTGATAATAATGTTGACCTGAGCTAAATAAGTTATGGCTGTTGGTTGGTAGGATTAGTCACCGATCTTACTTTAAGACAAAGAAGATCATTAACAAAGAACGCCGAATGTTGATTATAATTATTTTGTACATACGTGCATGTGGAAAATTATATTTAAAAAAATTGTCTCTAATTGTTTTATTCAAATTTATAATAGCAACCGATATTCATTTATTTTGTGATAATCCTAAGGAAATCCACTTTTTAGATCAAATAACTGGTTTTGTCTCAGGATTATGACAAAATCCTATATCTGTTTATCAATATTTTGTTATAGTCCGGATTTAAATAAAAATCCTAGGTTTTGATTAAAACCTCGATTTTATCATAACTCTGCGACATTATCTATGTTTGGATTGTTTACATGTGGTTGTCAAACTTTTTTTCTCCTTTATCTAGTCATGAAAAGGTCAAAAGTGGAAAGAAACATATGGAGTAAAGTTTCTAATGTTTCTAATTCTAACACTCACTCAAACAAATTCAAATGCTCACAGATATAAAGATGCTCTCAAATATTCAATATCGCGGTATCGTTTGTTGACAAGAGCCAGACTCACCAATTTCCTACTCCGTCCGTCACCCGACATGCTGTTTATTCTACCCGCATTTATATTTTATTTCATTCACATTCGCGCCCCACGCCTAGATCCGTATCTGTGTTTTATGGCCAGAGAGGGACGTAGGTCACCGCGGTAAATGATTTTGAGGAACAAATTCTTTGAGAATGGACACTCTCTTTTGAGTCTATTTTTCATGAAGCCTCTTTTGAGTCTATTTTTCGTGATAGTTTTTACGTCTTTGTAAATGTCAATGATTAAAATATCTGTGTCCAATCTATGTCACATCTAATCATATAAAAAATACATGTCAAACAAATACAAATGCAGGTAATTAAGTAGACTGGTGTTGTATCAAAGATTTGGCTGCATTGCAAGTAAGTATTTTCAAAGCCTTTAGAAAAACTAACATTCCAATTATCACATCACAATAATTTTATTTTCTCTAAGATTTTATGTTGAAATATTTTTTATTTACTAATAAGATTTCTTTCATTTAATTTTTTTGTGTTCAAGGTTCATTTCCTTGCTGTCTCCTGTTTTCAGCCGTGGCAAAAGCGCCCTGTATTACTGGTCTGCCTACCCAGTAAAGGATAAAGGCGTGACTAGATGTACCTATGTATGCAAGGTGGTCCATTTCCAGTGTTACGCTCTGCCTACCCAATAAGCGATAAAGGCGTGACTTTAAGTATGTATCTACCTATGTATGCAAGGTGGTCCATTTCCTCTCTGTCTCCACGTTCCTAAAGGTCGGTCCCAATAGCCCGCAAACATATTTTTCGTCACTCAGATTGTATCTTCACATCCGTCCCCGAACCTCACATAACTCAGCCTGAGCCTGCGCACACAGATTTTAATATTTAGATAAGTGCCAAGGAAAGGCCGGTATTGCCAAATATATACCGATATACTACTTTATACTGGGTGTTAGATATGCCGAGAATATTTCATGAAAGTCTAACTAAAAATAATTTCTTTGGAAACATATTTTGCATGCAGCTGCGCCTGCGCCAATATTAATCAATGTTGCAAAATATTTTTGGTTATTTGGAAAAACTTACAAGGTTATGCAAGTGACTTGCTCTTGTAAGCTTAGCTTATTTGGATCGAAACGGAATCCAACTCTTTAAGAGTAACTGTTTAGGCACGATCTCCGCAAAATGGTCCTCCCCGCAAGGGGGCCTTTGTGTGTTATCCCTGTCGAGATAATGCAATGTAGCATAGTACAATGGTAGCCGCTTTCTGGGCAAGCAAGATTTAGCCCGTGTTATTAAAGACACGAAAGAAAAAAGAAGGTACTTACTGCAATTTATATATGCGCACAAGACATTATGGGATTCCAATTTTGAGACGCTGCTTATCAAACTTATAGCTTTCTCTGGATCGCAAAATGGGACTATAATAGGACCTGGTATATCCAAGTGTCCCACTCGTCCCACTAGATGTATGCGTCGTCACGCCCGCGCCAATATCCGACGGAGAATTGAAATATCTGACCCCGCGCCCCTGTGTGGGGGACCCATATGACCCCCTAGACCTAACTTGGATGTGTCGTAAACGGGATAAGATTCTGCAACAGTCCATAGATCTCGTCTAGTTTAAAGATTTGGATCCTTTGAATAATTGGTTCTGATTTTACAATGATTGTGATAGTAATAAATCTATTTTATGATATCATTTGACACTTTTCTTTCCACAGATTGAACTTCGTACTCATTCACTTGAATGTAATTATTTCTGTAAATATCTATCCTATTTACCCTAGTTCCATTTAAACACATCCCAGAAACAAATCAAATCCCAAACTAACCCTCCAATCTAAAACAATAATCATCTCAAATTCGCGCTTGAAATAATTCGAAAATCGAAACAAAGGAGCATCATTCATTCACTGAACGAACGAAATGAACGAGTGAACGGAACGGAACGGATAGATCGGGTAAACAGTAAACAATATCTTATTTTGCAATAATCCGCGGAGCGCTGCTAATTTCCTGTAAGAGATGGGACACGTTTACAGTTCTATTTTCAAATGTCAGTTTATGCGCAACGACTTTTGCCGCTGCTGAATAGTTCTGTTGTGAATATTCTTATCAATATAAAATACACCAGCATTGTTTGTGAGATCTTTTACAGCTTCAGAAGGACAGGAAATCAGAAAACTATGTTCACTCACACATCAGTTGTTTTAATATGAATTTAGATGGATAGATTGGATGGTAGAGTAGGTAAGTAAGGTATTAACTAGAACAAAAATTTAATATTATAGCCACTGTAATTAATAACGTACTGTTGTTGATAACAAAGAAGATAAATATGTAACAATGTTATGTTATATGCCCCCGCTGACATTTTGAATAAAGAAACAATCACTCTTCTTCTAAATTGTGTGGCTTTTGCATAAAAGGAATACCTAAAGCGATTTTTAACTGAACTGAAAAATTCTCTGTTTCAACATTTCTATTTTATCGTATCGCACATTATAAAGAACCCTTTCGACTGGTTCACGCGCGAATAACTCCAGCATTCACTTATTGTTTTATTCAATCCAAGATGAGCTGCTCGCTTGATTTGAGACGTTATCTCAGCTAATATTGTACAGGAAGTATATTGCGCAGGGGCCTGATAAATAGGTAGTTACTTATGATGATTGAATTTGTTTTCATCATTGTTTATAACATGATGATGGTATCTTTTAGTTTATTTAATGTGGTTGAGATTAACGATTAGAATTATAGATTCTTGATAGATGGTTTGAGACACGCTCGTGTTGGTGATAACATATTTCTTTGTCCAAGAAATGAAAATCACAAGTTCTTTTACTTCTCACAATGATTCAATCAGCTATTTTTTGTTAATTCTTTTTAAAGATTGAAGACCTACATTTTATAAAATGTAATTTTTAACCTATATTGTCTTGGAATTTTCCTTATTATTAGGAAAACCTACTGAAATCACACTGAAATCATAAAATATTCGGAAAAAAACACTTAAAGTTTATTTAAATGAAAATATTTTAAGTACAGTAAATAAATTCGCACGTCAATATCAAAGTTTTTTTGCATTGAGTCCTTAAGCACTGTATAATATATGAGCCTGACGTTAGCCAGAACGAATTTATTGAATTATACTGTGCCTTAAGTGAAAATTTCTTCAAAATGAATACTCATAAAACTCCAATCACAAACACTTACCAAACTGGCTGAAAAAAAGACGAGGTTCCAATTTCGAGAAGCGACCGCCGGCCAATTTGTCAGTTAGCAAGTTAATAAAGCTGCAAGAAGCGCCGTTCTTTGTCTCGCGGCGGAGTTATCGCCCGAGGAGCGCGCTTCATTTCCTGAGCCCGCACACTGTCGAACTTGGACCATGGCGGAAGCTAGAAGAGACTGCGGGGAATAAAGAGAAGTAGGAATAGAAGAAGAAAAAGAAACAGAATCAGGTGACAACAGTACCTAAAGAGCCCGCACATTGTCGAACTTGGACCATGGTGGAAGTAACAAGTTTTGGTACAAGAGACTGTAGTAAATATTGAGAAGTAGGAAAAGAAGAAGGAGCAAGTGACACTAAGGGTGAGGAAGTAGACTCAGATAATAATATAGACTTCGGTGAATAAATAGAATAAAAATAAGAAGCAGAAACGGAATCACACACTGTTGAACTATGACAATGTCGGAAGGTAGAAAAGACTGAAAGAAGTAGGAAAAGAAGAAGAAGAAACAGAACCAAGTGAAAATGAGAGTAAAGAAGTAAAGTTAAATAATATCCTAGTGGCCAATAGAGACGTAGGTAAATAAATGGAAGAACTAATAAAACAAGAAAAAGAAAGATTCGAATGATAATAAGGGTAAAGAAGTAATGTCAGACACTATGGGAATCAGTGCAGAATCAGTGATTGAGACCATTAGAAAGATATGCTAATATTTGATAGCAGAATACATACCTTTCTGAGCAAACCTTGGCAGGATTCTTGTAAAATGGTTTTATAATCTGCACTCTCAACTATCAGAAAATGCGAAGAAAAAATATAACCATTGCAGAAGTTAGCTAGCGCAAAATGTAACAGCACCAACTAATTAATAGAAAGGTTCGTATCGTCTTAACGATTTTATATTATTTCAAACTTGTACTCCAAGAAAAATGACTCTACTGATTTGATATATTACACAATATATTCCTTGTAACTTGGCCCACCAGCTATCACAGTGCGAGAGGATAATCACATTGTTTTGTTTTTGATTCATTGCAGTTTGTGTTCAGAAACTTCGCACTTTACAATATTTCTTGGTTTGATCGGATATTTGCATTGTCTTCTATCTTTTGCTCATTTGCAATTTAATTATTGCGTGATTTATGTGGCTTGTGTTTATGTTTCATTTGTTTTGTTTACAGGTAAGTTGGACAACTCAACATCTTTGGATAAAAAAACACTTAGCATAAAATGGTTTACTTCTTCATCTACGTGAGATCAGGTACGAGTACCTACTTGAATGTATGGAATTTAACCTTTGATTAGAAATAAATAATTGCATAAAGCCAAAAACCACAGTATAACATAAGTGTTATAATATTATCTAAGTAAGAAAATACGTTCTAGAAACAATAATATGATTAATAAGTTATCATGAAAAAAATGAACCCAAAAACAATTTAAGATCATTCAGTAACACAGGGTTGTGTACTTGGGCGCATATTGTTCTTAATCTATTTAATTAAGTGCTCTCCATCAAATAAGACATTGAGTCAAGATTTAGTAATCAAAACGGCGACTGTTGTTAAACCAAAAGCTAGAAAGGTTTCCCCATACCCTTTACAAGTTCTATACAAATTGTTTCCCAGTACAACTACAAATCATCCGGACGTGTCGATGTTAACACGTTCTCGCAGTGTGCGCGCGCGCAGCAATTGTTAGCTAGTGCTCAGTTTGTCGGTCCGTAATGTCGGTATACAGTGTGTGAGTGAACATAGTTTTCTGATTTCCTGTCCTTCTGAGTCTACTTCCTCACCTTAGTGTCACTTGCTCCTTCTTCTTTTCCTACTTCTCAATATTTACTACAGTCTCTTGTACCAAAACTTGTTACTTCCACCATGGTCCAAGTTCGACAATGTGCGGGCTCTTTAGGTACTGTTGTCACCTGATTCTGTTTCTTTTTCTTCTTCTATTCCTACTTCTCTTTATTCCCCGCAGTCTCTTCTAGCTTCCGCCATGGTCCAAGTTCGACAGTGTGCGGGCTCAGGAAATGAAGCGCGCTCCTCGGGCGATAACTCCGCCGCGAGACAAAGAACGGCGCTTCTTGCAGCTTTATTAACTTGCTAACTGACAAATTGGCCGGCGGTCGCTTCTCGAAATTGGAACCTCGTCTTTTTTTCAGCCAGTTTGGTAAGTGTTTGTGATTGGAGTTTTATGAGTATTCATTTTGAAGAAATTTTCACTTAAGGCACAGTATAATTCAATAAATTCGTTCTGGCTAACGTCAGGCTCATATATTATACAGTGCTTAAGGACTCAATGCAAAAAAACTTTGATATTGACGTGCGAATTTATTTACTGTACTTAAAATATTTTCATTTAAATAAACTTTAAGTGTTTTTTTCCGAATATTTTATGATTTCAGTGTGATTTCAGTAGGTTTTCCTAATAATAAGGAAAATTCCAAGACAATATAGGTTAAAAATTACATTTTATAAAATGTAGGTCTTCAATCTTTAAAAAGAATTAACAAAAAATAGCTGATTGAATCATTGTGAGAAGTAAAAGAACTTGTGATTTTCATTTCTTGGACAAAGAAATATGTTATCACCAACACGAGCGTGTCTCAAACCATCTATCAAGAATCTATAATTCTAATCGTTAATCTCAACCACATTAAATAAACTAAAAGATACCATCATCATGTTATAAACAATGATGAAAACAAATTCAATCATCATAAGTAACTACCTATTTATCAGGCCCCTGCGCAATATACTTCCTGTACAATATTAGCTGAGATAACGTCTCAAATCAAGCGAGCAGCTCATCTTGGATTGAATAAAACAATAAGTGAATGCTGGAGTTATTCGCGCGTGAACCAGTCGAAAGGGTTCTTTATAATGTGCGATACGATAAAATAGAAATGTTGAAACAGAGAATTTTTCAGTTCAGTTAAAAATCGCTTTAGGTATTCCTTTTATGCAAAAGCCACACAATTTAGAAGAAGAGTGATTGTTTCTTTATTCAAAATGTCAGCGGGGGCATATAACATAACATTGTTACATATTTATCTTCTTTGTTATCAACAACAGTACGTTATTAATTACAGTGGCTATAATATTAAATTTTTGTTCTAGTTAATACCTTACTTACCTACTCTACCATCCAATCTATCCATCTAAATTCATATTAAAACAACTGATGTGTGAGTGAACATAGTTTTCTGATTTCCTGTCCTTCTGAAGCTGTAAAAGATCTCACAAACAATGCTGGTGTATTTTATATTGATAAGAATATTCACAACAGAACTATTCAGCAGCGGCAAAAGTCGTTGCGCATAAACTGACATTTGAAAATAGAACTGTAAACGTGTCCCATCTCTTACAGGAAATTAGCAGCGCTCCGCGGATTATTGCAAAATAAGATATTGTTTACTGTTTACCCGATCTATCCGTTCCGTTCCGTTCACTCGTTCATTTCGTTCGTTCAGTGAATGAATGATGCTCCTTTGTTTCGATTTTCGAATTATTTCAAGCGCGAATTTGAGATGATTATTGTTTTAGATTGGAGGGTTAGTTTGGGATTTGATTTGTTTCTGGGATGTGTTTAAATGGAACTAGGGTAAATAGGATAGATATTTACAGAAATAATTACATTCAAGTGAATGAGTACGAAGTTCAATCTGTGGAAAGAAAAGTGTCAAATGATATCATAAAATAGATTTATTACTATCACAATCATTGTAAAATCAGAACCAATTATTCAAAGGATCCAAATCTTTAAACTAGACGAGATCTATGGACTGTTGCAGAATCTTATCCCGTTTACGACACATCCAAGTTAGGTCTAGGGGGTCATATGGGTCCCCCACACAGGGGCGCGGGGTCAGATATTTCAATTCTCCGTCGGATATTGGCGCGGGCGTGACGACGCATACATCTAGTGGGACGAGTGGGACACTTGGATATACCAGGTCCTATTATAGTCCCATTTTGCGATCCAGAGAAAGCTATAAGTTTGATAAGCAGCGTCTCAAAATTGGAATCCCATAATGTCTTGTGCGCATATATAAATTGCAGTAAGTACCTTCTTTTTTCTTTCGTGTCTTTAATAACACGGGCTAAATCTTGCTTGCCCAGAAAGCGGCTACCATTGTACTATGCTACATTGCATTATCTCGACAGGGATAACACACAAAGGCCCCCTTGCGGGGAGGACCATTTTGCGGAGATCGTGCCTAAACAGTTACTCTTAAAGAGTTGGATTCCGTT
>JARACY010005685.1:0-20759 GCA_029255725.1 Scrobipalpa atriplicella | reverse complement strand
ATAAGGGTGTGATTCTGCTACGATACTGAACAACTTTCCCCAAGGAACATAGGCCGAAAAAATTAAAAAAAAATTGGCCCTCCCATATAAATTGACTCGAGCCGCTGACATTATTTGTATGGGAGGGCAAAATATGTTCCTTGGGGAAAGTTGTTCAGTATCATGGGTAGAATCACACCCTAAAATATGGTCAGCTATTTTTTAACACCCTGTAGTTTTAGTAAAAATGATATCGTTATACTGTTATTTGTTTATTTTTAATCTGCTACATAGATGATTACTATATAGTTTTTATACAAATTGTTTTATTGTGTAAGATATGTTATTTCTATTTTTAGTTTTAGTACTAATGTTTGACTCCCAAAACAGTGACTTGCTGAACCATTTGGCCGAACAACTCAAGATTTCTTTGTAAAAACGCTTTGCTTATGCTTTAGCTTGACCCGGTGGCATGGATATAGCAATACACTAGATAAAACTACAATTTACATGTACAATTTTCATGTATGTTACCTTGCGTAATTGGTTAGTATATTGGGTGTTTCACAGATCGCTCGCTCAATCAACGAAAAATGTATATGTTACGCACAATCCCCGAAATCGCCCATTGGCCGGAATAAAGGCACACTTCGCGGATTGGCAAATTCAAAACGCGCAATCCCCGAAATTTCCTTTCATTTCGGTTATTGAGCGTTTTACAAAAACCATTTCGCGGACTGGTAAACACGAAACAGCCCTTTTCCGAATTCATTGAAATATCAGGTGTAAAGGACATTATAACACCAGGCATGAGGGACAACTTAACGCAAACTGATCGGGGTTGCTCAATCAAATGAAACTGAACAACTTCAACTGGAAATTCTTTCAGGAAGAGAAAATATTTTTATGAAAGGACAATTCGGGGGTTGCGCGTTTTTGCATTTGCCAATTCGGAAAGTGTGCGTTTTTTTCCGGCCTATGGGCGATTTCGGGGATTGTGCGTAACATATACATATTGTCTTATCGGTCATTTTATATGAGGAAGTCATTTTCTTTTTACCTGAATGAATTTCATTGTGAAAATAATTCAGTTTTTTTTTGCCTTAATAACCCCAAATTGCGTGAAGCTCTCTCTTACACCCTACATATCAATCAAAACTGTCTAACCGGGAGCGCAATGTACATAAATTTAATGTTTATATGAAACATTCCTCCGGCAACGCAGTTATGACTCCTTGTTGCCATCCGCTTACCAACAAGCGGGCTGCCACCCTATGTGGCATATCAAATAATCATACCGTTTTTTTTCTAAATCATGTCCTAAACACCATAACGCTGAGCGTTGGTTTTCCTTTAACACTTGTTTGTATAAACGTTCAGGCATTGACTAATCTGTTTGTTAAGACCCGATTTTTTGTTATTAATTAAATTTTAGGCTACACTCACGATACAACAGATAAATAATAAAAGGCCGGCATTTAATATTAGATTATACAAATGGGGATAAAAACGCAAAGCTAATTGCAGATGGCGCCACTGTTGAGTGTTCCAAAAGAGACCAATGCGAAGACACAAAACTGACATTGATATTGATATTGACAGATTACTGATCAATCACAGGGAAAAGGAACACTCAACAGTGGCGCCATTTAGTTCTCGGTTTTTAACCCCATTGTCACGGTTGGTGCATTTGTTGCTATTTAAAAATCCGACGACGGTGATCATCAAAGCTAAATTATTATGGCTGCTATCATGGAGGAATACTAGGTGTAAGGGACAGCTTCCTGCAAACAATAAGCCAATGAAACGGATAACTTTCACCAGGAAATTTCTTAGCCTTCCCCATACAAAATTACCATATCGATCAGACTAC
Source organism: Scrobipalpa atriplicella (assembly GCA_029255725.1). Taxonomy (NCBI): domain Eukaryota; kingdom Metazoa; phylum Arthropoda; class Insecta; order Lepidoptera; family Gelechiidae; genus Scrobipalpa; species Scrobipalpa atriplicella. The sequence goes on along the minus strand of JARACY010005685.1, from coordinate 18,907 downwards.
TTGTACGGGAAAGTTTTTTTTTTTCTGATTTCATTCTTCTTTCACTTAAGAGCTGGGCTCTTGTCGGTGGAGCAATGTACATTTTTGTCTGTCATTGGCTAGTTCTTTGATAACCTGATACGACTTGGCGTTTACTTTTTCCTTTACTTGGTCGATATAACTACGTCTCGGTCTTCCTTTTTCTCGCTTCCCTTCAATTCTTCCCTCTACTATTGTATTAAATAAGATTGTCATGTCGTATCAGGTGTCCAATCATATTTCCTCTTCGGTTCTCGACAATTTTCAATAAACTTCATTAAATAATTTTTATTTTGAAAGTTAATCAGTTTTGATGACTGAGCAGCTCTTATCAGTCTGCAGGAATTTGTACTTTACACCCTTTATAATGTACGTAACGTACTACTTACTGTATTTGTTCCTCAAAAGAGAAACTTATGTGAATATGAAAGCTTCAAAGCTTTAGTGTAAGCTATTCTTTTCCCACATTTATTTCACTTTCCCATAGCTTATGTTGTGTCGTGGGGCGGGCGTTAGTATATTATGTTTTGGGTAAAATGTGAAAATGTTCTGTGCATGTCAAATGCTCCTTTTGCGTCCACTAAATGTTTTATTTTGTGTACAGTCGCGCGCTAAAGTCTACTTATTTTACTTTTGCGCGTGACTATTTATATACCTTCTATATAATATTTAATTCAGTATGTTTTATTTTAATTGTATTTTAGCGTTTTGTGATCGTGGTTTGGGTTGGGATGTGGTTTACATGTTTTTGCCCTAATTAATTTCCTTTAGCATACATAAAAAAAATTTATCTCGCGACTTGCCGCTTAGCCATTCTTGAAGTTTTGCGTACAGACACGCGCCCTTGTGTACCATATTTAACTACAGGTTGACTATGCCAAGTTATACGCACACTAAGGCAATGGGGATAAAAACGCAAAGCTAATTGCAGATGGCGCCACTGTTGAGTGTTCCAAAAGAGACCAATGAGAAGACACAAAACTGACATTGATATTGATATTGGCAGATTACTGACCAATCACAGGAAAGAGGAACACTCAACAGTGGCGCCATTTAGTTCTCAGTTTTTAACCCCATTTTCGTGTAGGTACATTTATTCACACAAGCATGGCAAAGCTGCAGTCGTAATGATAAAAACATCTGTAGTTATATTACACTAAATAATATTAGTGTTGTGTATTTCAGTTTTGGATCGACCGGCGTCACAGATGAGCTACTTAGACCAATTCATGAAAGAGGCGTCGTCGGAAAGACATTACGATAATGTGCCTATCAACAGCGAACCGAAGGTTGGTTTTTATTTGTACTCATAATTTTATAAATACATACGTATATCAATAAGAATTTTCATAAAATAAATTCACTCATCAATTCACCCTGCAGCTTATAGTGACTAATATTTTTTCTCATTTGCCTAGATTATTTAAATTTCATAGAGACTTGTGTAAAAAACACAGTTATTAAAATGTTAGGACCTTTTTACTATGATAATAGTTTAGCTTTGCGAAATCTTTGTAAATAGCCTCTAAAATCCAAATATTTTATAAATTATAATATAAACAGTTAAATAATAAAAATAAATCGACTTTGTACTACTATCTAATTTGTGTGGTGGTCAATGGTGTCGATTCTCGCCGTCTAGTTACTAATTCTTAGCGCTGTCACTTTCTTAATTTTGACATGAAAACAGGATAACAAATAAACACATGTTTTTGACGTTTCTATTTTGATAGAAGCTGCTTTAAATAAAAACCGAGCATAGAGCATGTTCGTTCCTTATTTTACGTCAAATAAGCAGTTTTATGTCAGATTAGGAATGTCAATTTATTTGCTCCTGTTCTTATGTCAAATTTCAGAAAGTGACAGCGCTACCACAGAGTAACTATTAATAGCGCTACTAAGAATTAGAATTAGTAACTGGACGGCGAGAATCGACACCAATGGCCAAAATAATTAAGATATTCGGATTTCCTAACTGCCGCTTTACTTTATGTTGCAATTAGTTTTTCGTTTTCCGCACAGCTGTTACCTATATTGGTTGGTGCGTCCTCACTGAGCGTATTTAGATTATCTGTACTATAGATTCTATAGCCACCATATGCTTCTTATACGCGTGCAGGTTGCTCGCGAACGAATGCTCTTTGTGAGTACGCAGCACCTTTATTTAAAACCATCCAAAAGAAAAGAAAAATAGAATATACCTGTGCATTACAACAATGCTGAATTTGTCTGTATCGATATTGCGCATATTGCGGCGACATCTGTGCGGAAAACGAAAAACTAATTGCAACATAAAGTAAAGCGGCAGTTAGGAAATCCGAATATCTTAATTATTTTGGCCATTGGTGTCGATTCTCGCCGTCCAGTTACTATTCTAATTCTTAGTAGCGCTATTAATAGTTACTCTGTGGTAGCGCTGTCACTTTCTGAAATTTGACATAAGAACAGGAGCAAATAAATTGACATTCCTAATCTGACATAAAACCTGCTTATTTGACGTAAAATAAGGAACGAACATGCTCTATGCTCGGTTTTTATTTAAAGCAGCTTCTATCAAAATAGAAACGTCAAAAACATGTGTTTATTTGTTATCCTGTTTTCATGTCAAAATTAAGAAAGTGACAGCGCTAAGAATTAGTAACTAGACGGCGAGAATCGACACCATTGACCACCACACAAATTAGATAGTAGTACAAAGTCGATTTATTTTTATTATTTAACTGTTTATATTATAATTTATAAAATATTTGGATTTTAGAGGCTATTTACAAAGATTTCGCAAAGCTAAACTATTATCATAGTAAAAAGGTCCTAACATTTTAATAACTGTGTTTTTTTACACAAGTCTCTATGAAATTTAAATACATCTAGGCAAATGAGAAAAAATATTAGTCACTATAAGCTGCAGGGTGAATTGATGAGTGAATTTATTTTATGAAAATTCTTATTGATATACGTATGTATTTATAAAATTATGAGTACAAATAAAAACCAACCTTCGGTTCGCTGTTGATAGGCACATTAACGTAATGTCTTTCCGACGACGCCTCTTTCATGAATTGGTCTAAGTAGCTCATCTGTGACGCCGGTCGATCCAAAACTGAAATACACAACACTAATATTATTTAGTGTAATATTACTACAGATGTTTTTATCTTACGACTGCAGCTTTGCCATGCTTGTGTGAATAAATGTACCTACACGAAAATGGGGTTAAAAACTGAGAACTAAATGGCGCCACTGTTGAGTGTTCCTCTTTCCTGTGATTGGTCAGTAATCTGTCAATATCAATATCAATGTCAGTTTTGTGTCTTCTCATTGGTCTCTTTTGGAACACTCAACAGTGGCGCCATCTGCAATTAGCTTTGCGTTTTTATCCCCATTGCCTTAGTGTGCGTTAACTTGGCATAGTCAACCTGTAGTTATATATGGTACACAAGGGCGCGTGTCTGTACGCAAAACTTCAAGAATGGCTAAGCGGCAGTCGCGAGATAAATTTTTTTTTATGTATGCTAAAGGAAATTAATTAGGGCAAAAACATGTAAACCACATCCCAACCCAAACCACGATCACAAAACGCTAAAATACATTAAAATAAAACATACTGAATTAAATATTATATAGAAGGTATATAAATAGTCACGCGCAAAAGTAAAATAAGTAGACTTTAGCGCGCGACTGTACACAAAATAAAACATTTAGTGGACGCAAAAGGAGCATTTGACATGCACAGAACATTTTCACATTTTACCCAAAACATAATATACTAACGCCCGCCCACGACACAACATAAGCTATGGGAAAGTGAAATAAATGTGGGAAAAGAATAGCTTACACTAAAGCTTTGAAGCTTTCATATTCACATAAGTTTCTCTTTTGAGGAACAAATACAGTAAGTAGTACGTTACGTACATTATAAAGGGTGTAAAGTACAAATTCCTGCAGACTGATAAGAGCTGCTCAGTCATCAAAACTGATTAACTTTCAAAATAAAATTATTTAATGAAGTTTATTGAAAATTGTCGAGAACCGAAGAGGAAATATGATTGGACACCTGATACGACATGACAATCTTATTAATACAATAGTAGAGGGAAGAATTGAAGGGAAGCGAGAAAAAGGAAGACCGAGACGTAGTTATATCGACCAAGTAAAGGAAAAAGTAAACGCCAAGTCGTATCAGGTTATCAAAGAACTAGCCAATGACAGACAAAAATGTACATTGCTCCACCGACAAGAGCCCAGCTCTTAAGTGAAAGAAGAATGAAATCAGAAAAAAAAAACTTTCCCGTACAAGTAGTCTGATCGATATGGTAATTTTGTATGGGGAAGGCATAAGAATTTCCTGGTGAAAGTTATCCGTTTCATTGGCTTATTGTTTGCAGGAAGCTGTCCCTTACACCTAGTATTCCTCCATGATAGCAGCCATAATAATTTAGCTTTGATGATCACCGTCGTCGGATTTTTAAATAGCAACAAATGCACCAACCGTGACAATGGGGTTAAAAACCGAGAACTAAATGGCGCCACTGTTGAGTGTTCCTTTTCCCTGTGATTGATCAGTAATCTGTCAATATCAATATCAATGTCAGTTTTGTGTCTTCGCATTGGTCTCTTTTGGAACACTCAACAGTGGCGCCATCTGCAATTAGCTTTGCGTTTTTATCCCCATTTGTATAATCTAATATTAAATGCCGGCCTTTTATTATTTATTCTGTTGTATCGTGAGTGTAGCCTAAAATTTTAATTAATAACAAAAAATCGGGTCTTAACAAACAGATTAGTCAATGCCTGAACGTTTATACAAACAAGTGTTAAAGGAAAACCAACGCTCAGCGTTATGGTGTTATGGACATGATTTAGAAAAAAAACGGATGATTATTTGATATGCCACATAGGTGGCAGCCCGCTTGTTGGTAAGCGGATGGCAACAAGGAGTCATAACTGCGTTGCCGGAGGAATGTTTCATATAAACATTAAATTTATGTACATTGCGCTCCCGGTTAGACAGTTTTGATTGATATGTAGGGTGTAAGAGAGAGCTTCACGCAATTTGGGGTTATTAAGGCAAAAAAAAAACTGAATTATTTTCACAATGAAATTCATTCAGGTAAAAAGAAAATGACTTCCTCATATAAAATGACCGATAAGACAATATGTATATGTTACGCACAATCCCCGAAATCGCCCATTGGCCGGAAAAAACGCACACTTTCCGAATTGGCAAATGCAAAACGCGCAACCCCCGAATTGTCCTTTCATAAAAATATTTTCTCTTCCTGAAAGAATTTCCAGTTGAAGTTGTTCAGTTTCATTGATTGAGCAACCCCGATCAGTTTGCGTTAAGTTGTCCCTCATGCCTGGTGTTATAATGTCCTTTACACCTGATATTTCAATGAATTCGGAAAGGGCTGTTTCGTGTTTACCAGTCCGCGAAATGGTTTTTGTAAAACGCTCAATAACCGAAATGAAAGGAAATTTCGGGGATTGCGCGTTTTGAATTTGCCAATCCGCGAAGTGTGCCTTTATTCCGGCCAATGGGCGATTTCGGGGATTGTGCGTAACATATACATTTTTCGTTGATTGAGCGAGCGATCTGTGAAACACCCAATATACTAACCAATTACGCAATGTACATACATGAAAATTGTACATGTAAATTGTAGTTTTATCTAGTGTATTGCTATATCCATGCCACCGGGTCAAGCTAAAGCATAAGCAAAGCGTTTTTACAAAGAAATCTTGAGTTGTTCGGCCAAATGGTTCAGCAAGTCACTGTTTTGGGAGTCAAACATTAGTACTAAAACTAAAAATAGAAATAACATATCTTACACAATAAAACAATTTGTATAAAAACTATATAGTAATCATCTATGTAGCAGATTAAAAATAAACAAATAACAGTATAACGATATCATTTTTACTAAAACTACAGGGTGTTAAAAAAATAGCTGACCATATTTTAGGGTGTGATTCTACCCATGATACTGAACAACTTTCCCCAAGGAACATATTTTGCCCTCCCATACAAATAATGTCAGCGGCTCGAGTCAATTTATATGGGAGGGCCAATTTTTTTTTAATTTTTCGGCCTATGTTCCTTGGGGAAAGTTGTTCAGTATCGTAGCAGAATCACACCCTTAAATATGGTCAGCTATTTTTATAACAATAAACCTTTCTAACCTAAAACATGTGACCCACAAAACAGTGATGTTGCGGTTAAAAAGTAAATATAAATTTTCCTTCACACTTGCTCGTATTTACAATTTAATAAAAAAGAAACACTAATCTATTCATGTAGCACAAGGACAAAAATAAACTTACACCTTCAAAGTGTTACTTTGTCTGTTGCATTTAATTCAAGAATAAACATAATTTTTAGCGATTCCGTTCACTATTTCTTTAATGTTTATTGTATCTTATTTTACAGGACAAAGGTAAATTTTAACAGGTGTTACTAAATATTTCACCTGTTACAGGATATGTATTATAACATAAAAGGCAAACAAAATATCCGATAAAAGTAATACCGGTTATTTTGATTAAAATACCGGTTATTTTGTTAAGTATTAAAAATACCGAAGTTATACCGTTTAAATATTCGTAACAGACAAAGTAACACGGACAATCAAAACGCAACACATGACATACTACTACTAAGGGACAGTAACTCTAATAATAAATAGAACGAACCGTTTTCTTCTTTACTCCAATACGTGGAAGACTTCGTTGATCCCTGCCTGGCTGCTTGCAAGCAACTTTCTACTTTAGTCACATAGTTAAAGAGGTTGTTTTTCAAGTAAATTCGGGAGTTATGGATTTTATTTACATGATATTTAAGATGGTCCACGATGCAAAAGACCACCTATCCAATAGTGTTGGAACTTTTACTACATCTTAGTATTCGTTTATTTTAAAAGTATTCTTTGGAATCTACATGGAAATTTTATTTTTAAAGTTGTTTATATTTATCATAAGAGCATAGTTGAGGGCCTGTGTGTATATTTAACCGACAAAAAATAAACGATATTTTATTTATTCATTAAATCGGGATTTTAATATACAAATACTGAATTAATGTTTTTTGATACATTCGAAAGGCAACCTCTTCGGAAAAGAAAAAAAAACGACCAAATAACAATATATTAAAACAGAACTTTAATAACTTATACACCGAGCGCATTTTATACAAGTACAGATTGTTACATACATGGTTTATCTATGTTAAGTTATATTATATCATTATTTAAAAACTGATCAAAAATGTAAATGCATGGTAAATGTGCATAAAGTAATAAAAATACCTTATATACAAAACATAAAAAGGTAGTAAAATGGGGCAAATAGAAGACTGCACTGTATTACACAAGGACCCTGTCTTGAACTAAAATAATCACTTAGTTTCTGCATACAATTAAAAAAATATAAAGCATGTTGTAGCAACACATAAATAATTTAATTTAAGTTTAGACTGACGCCATTAAATCGATACTTTATTTTCTTAAATCTTTTGTTTCATAAAGATAAGAAAATAATAGGTGTATTTTCACGAATGAAAATTATTTCGAGATGATTTTGCAGCTCATCTGTCAGTTTATGTTTTGTGTTTGGTACATATAAAATACAATAACATTTCACAGGCTTTAATGGAGTAAAAATACATGTAAAAATCGGAAAGGTCTTTGCTAGCTAGAAAATAATAAAAATTTGAAAGGTATAAAAAAAGGGAATACTTATTGGAAAAATACTGAGATTCTACATGGTGATCTAAAACTTAAAGCTAAACAATAACTAAACCCCGCGCTGTACTAAATCAGTTTACTATACAGGTTCCAAAACATATGCACTTTTTATACAACCTATCTTTATAACAGAATGTCATCTTTTTGTTTCGAAACACTGTGTATTTTTCAGATCTTAAAAAATAATGACTAGTTGATATGACTGAGGTGGTAATTGTGGATAAATAAAAATAATAAACAATAAATAAATAAAACTTTGAATTTTTTCGTTAAAAATCTTTGGTTTTCATTTTGTTTTTGGACTAGACAAAGTAGTAAGACTAGAAAAAGTTCGTCTATGAGATTTCTTTCGTCAATAAAATTTATAACAATCAAATTGTTCAACACAAATCTAACAAATGCTGTGCCATAATAAATAGGCACAAAACATACACACATCTTTGTTCATTTATTCGGAGTGTAAATCTCCTAAAGTTGTAATGAGCATAATATTTTTTAATTATATATTCCATACATCATAAAATTTTGGATTTTATAGCAACGTCAACGTCCATAAAGCTTTAATTTCCAATTAAAGATTTTAATTAAATTGATCATTACGTCAAATGGCCGTTGCGTGTCAATCGTATATTTGATGATAAACAAATATGGCTACTCCCCAAAGACATGATGTCACGCCTATAACAAACGGAACATACCTCCTCAGCCATGATCGAACTATCATTATGAAAAAATTAAGCGCGGGTAAACGGTTAACAATATAAAAATACAAGATGGCCGCGATGGTGTGAACACGACCGCCAAAACAAAAACGTTTTGAAAACGGATAAAGTAATAAATGCCACGTATAATACATATTCGTTAAAATAATGCCACATACAAAAGCAAAATTGTGGAAGACAACAAGTACCATTTTCGAAATGGATTAACAACAATATAATTGGAATTTCGACATCACAGTTCCAATTTAAAATATTTTAATTTCCACAGAACAACAATAGAGTCCATAAAAATAACCGGTAATAAAAATACCGGTACAAGTAAAAAGATCGGTTTATTTCCGTTTTTTTCGGCGCGGGCGACGGTTGACTTTGTGGTGGGAGCCAAGTTTCACGGTAACATAAGGGCGGTTCGATTCGTGACGCAAACGTGTCGTCATCCGTACATTTAGCGAATGGTTGGGATAGTGCGGTAACATGTAACGAAAACAAAAAGAGAAAGGTGCACTAAATAAACATATTTATATTTTGTGTGATGTGCTGTAAAATATACATAGATAATTATGAAATATACAATGATAATACATTTTAAATAATGAGAAATGAAATGATACATAAATAAATAACGCAACAATAACAATAAATAAGAACCAAACATGAAATATACCACGACAGAATAAAAGATGAGTGGTGGAGATATTGAATTTAGTTGTAGAACAAGCCGATTGCCCGGACTATGGTCCTGTGAATTGACACTTTGGTCATTTCACCCCAGAAGGAAACTTTCGGGGCATAGCACACATAATTATTATAAAAGTGATGTACTTTAAACAGATAATCTATTACCAGGATTGAAATACCACTAACCAGTTCCTATGCTATTCTTATTCTCAAATTGAAAAACAGTTATCATGATAATTATATTCTGATACACTACCAGAATATATCATGATAACTGCTTTTAATTTTTTGAATAAAAATATTTGCCTTGAAATAGCTACAAGGTATCTTTTTATTTGCGTTTCTTCCAAAAAGATTTAAATTTTTTAATAAATTTAATGAATGAATTTGAAGAGAAAGGTCTTTGCCCAGCAGTGGGATGACGTAGGATAAGTGAAAAGAAATTAAAATGTAATGTATTTAATAATAATATTAATTTCACTAACATTAGCATTTAATACATGTAAGTAACCTACAACCATGTAGACATATGGACACTGTCTGAAATAAATATATTTAATTTAAAATAAATGAAAAAAAAAAACTAGAAATCGATTTCTGAAATCAGCACCTGTATATTTTAGAATCCAATACCGGTACATTTTGGTTCTGATAAAAAATAAACTCTGTTTTCTAAACCTGCAAAGATGGTATAGTGACAATACTCACATGAGTTAGGCGGCATGTTCGGCTGGTCGAGGCGCGTCTGCATGTCGCGTATGTGTTGTTCTTTGCGCGCAATCTCGTGCGCTAAAGAGTCAAGCCGTGCGCGAGTGTCGTGTAGTTCCCTGGTGAACAAGTTCACATTATACTTGATATTTTCTTTTTATCGATTGAGTCGACGATATTCTTTTAAAGAAAAATTATTTTGGAATGTGGGCGGCGCATTCTTAAGACCGAAAAGCATCCTTAAGAATTCGGTTAAGCCAAGTGTGAACACATTTTGGATTGTCGGCGGCGCATTGTTAAATCCGAAAGGCATCCTTAGGTATTCGGTTAAGCCAAGTGTGAACTAATGACTTTATATGCTGCGGTTGCAATTTGACGCCAGAACTGAATATGATATCGTATCTTCTATCGAGTAGGTAGGTTTTTAAGATAATATATTAAGCAATTTATTTATTTTGGAATTTATTTATTATTAGGGAATTAGGGATTCGGTTAAGCTAAGAGTGAACTGATATGTCAGAATCTTAGTCTGACTAGTATTTATTCTGTTGTTATGAAAATTTAGTACTAACCTCTGGCTAGCCAGTAGCTCTGCACGCGTCCTGCTGAGCTCTTCGCCGACCTACAAAGAAAGGATAATTGAGCATTCATATTTACATATTCTGGCAGCAAAACGTAGTAAATTAAAAGCAGACCAAGACAGAGCCAAAAGCAGACATTTGATATTGAAATGAGTTATTGTTGACCAAGACAGAGTTAAAAGCAGACATTTGATATTGAAATGGGTTATTGTTGACTAAGACAGATATATAAGCTTCACAACGAAATAGAGCAATTTTTTTATGTATTTGGATGGATGGAAAAGGATGTTATCTCTTAACATGAACATGGTAAAAATCATGAAGCCGCCAAGCGGAAAGACCCTTGTATAACATTTTTATCTCATGACTGCCGCTCTGCCATACCTGTGTGTGTAAATGACCTACGCACATTAGAGTGCGTGAGTTCGCCATAGTAAACCTGTAGTGACGCACACAAGCGCGCGTGTCTGTACGCACACCCAAAAGTGCGGAGCGGCAGTCGTGAGATAAAACAACTGTAGCTAATTACCTGCTGCTTGGCCTGTATCTCTGAATGCAGCGAGGACTGTAAGGTGAGGATCTCCATTTTGTCCAGTTTCTGCGAGCGGCGGTTGCGCCAGCCCCCCGAGCCGGGGGCGGCGCCCTGCGCTCCCGGGGGGGACGAAGGAGGTAGAGAGCTACGAGGGGTGCTCGCTAAAATAAATCATCATTTTTTTTAATGTACACCAAGACGAAGATGAAGGATTTACACCAGTCCTGTTACTTTGTTTACTTAAATAAAGGATGTAAGTGGATGCATGATGTAGCTGATTAGGATTGCTAGTCAACGAAAATGAACTACTTTCACGAAGTGAAAAAAAAATCTTGCCCATACAAATTGTTTTATCAAATTGGTAATTTTGTAATTTTTTTTCTGGGTTTTAAATAATTTTAAAAAACCGCTTACCGTGTTTCAAATATTCTAATTCTTCAGTCATTTTGGTAGCGAGCGCTTGTAAATACCCTCGAGCCTCTTTTTCGTCGGCCACCCACCGAATTATATCCGCAATCTGAAAATTGAAAAACAATTTTGTTACATATTGACGAAAATGACCCCAAACATTCAAATTCACATCACGACCTCACACTCCGTAAGACCCTGTATTAACCGAAGAACCCTCTTACTTAGCCCCAAGCTGTTATCATACAGATTGTGATTATCATCATTTCAAACGGAAGTCGTCTACAGGTAAGGCGTCCGTATTTTTATTAAAAACTCGAGTCTGACAACTAGTTTGAAGAATGGTGCAAGCACCAGTGATCTGATGTCTTCTCCATACATACAGGGTGTAAGAAAAAAGTACTGCGTTCCTTTAAACCACATGTTCTACTAATGATACCAAACAAGTTTCCCAAAGAACAAAAATTTTAACTCGAAAAAAATAATTCTCCTTATTCATACAAAAATGCTCGCTACATCTACAAGTTTGTATGGAAAAGGTAATTTTTTTTTCGAGCTAAAATTTTTCTGCTTTGGGAAAGTTGTTTGGTATCATTAGTAGAACATGTGGTTTGAAGGAACGCAGTCCTTTTTTTTACACCCTGTATAGCTCAGTGATATGAAACCTGAGTCATATGATAACTTACTTGACTCTCCCAGTGCTGCATGGTTTCCTTCTTAGCTCTGAGCTCTTCTAACTCCAACTCCAGTTGTCTTCGTTCTGTCTGCCATCTTCTACCGTTCTCTGCCATCTGTCACAAACATTTTCAATATTGTAATTTGTTATTTAGTTTCCCTATATTGCACAAATAACCTAGGATTTTCTACACTAATATTATAAAGAGGAAAGATTTCTATGTATGTTTGTTTGTTACGAAAAAACAATCTGGACCAATTTCAAAATTTCTTTCACCATTAGAAAGCTACGTTCAGCCTCCGCTTAGTAATTAATACATAAGCTACTTTTTACCACAGGAAAATTACTGATTCCCACAGGAAAACTCATTCAAGCCGCGGATGAAACAGTGAATAAGAATATAAAGTTTAATTATTTTGAGAGTTTCTGTGCTATCCTAGACTCTTTATGGTATTTTAGGATTCCTCCATTACTTACGGCATCGAGATCTTTGGCTAGTTTCCTGTTTTCATTGATCAGCATTTGCTTGTCCTCGCCGTCACTGAGTTGCTCCAGCCGACGCGATTCTAACTTATCTTTGGATGTTTGTAGCTAAAACAAACAAAATAAGTTAATTCTTGTAAGTGAAATGTGTTCGAGTATGAGATTGTGTGTGAATATAAGTGAGATTGTGTTCGAATATCAGTGAGATTGTTTGCGAAAAGATGTGGAATTGAATACGAATAGGTGTGAAATTGTGGTCGAAGATGTGTGAGATTGTGTGAGATTAGGTGTGAATGTGGGCGAATAGGTGTGAAATTGTGTGCGAATATGAGTGAGATTGTGTTCGAATATCAGTGAGATTGTGTGCGAAAAGGTGTGGAATTGAATACGAATAGGTGTGAAATTGTGGTCGAACATGTGTGAGATTAGGTGTGAACGTGAGGGAATATGTGTGAGATTGTGTGCGAATATGAGTGAGATTGTGTTCGAATATCAGTGAGATTGTGTGCGAAAAGGTGTGGAATTGAATACGAATGGGTGTGAAATTGTGGTCGGAGTGAGATTGTGTGAGATTAGGTGTGAATGTGGGCGAATAGGCTAAAAAAATTTATTTATTTATTTTATTAAAGGTTTTTTTAAAAAAACGTTTATATTTAAAACTGATAGCTAAAATACTGTGAATCCCATTTAATTTTTTTTTAAAACGCACACAGGAGGAGTGACGTCATAAGTCATAACTCACTATTTTCATACATGAGTGTTTTTGACAGTTCATAAAAAGTTGCTGATTTGACTAGTAGGGAAATAGCGTATATAGTTACCTCCCGTGTGAGAGCCTGCCTATGCGCGTCTGTTTCTTGCAGTTGGTCTCGCAATGCGGCCAACTCCGCGCTGTACCGCGACTGTTGTTGCACCAACGATTCTTTGTACTGCATCTGCAATCAAATTGTATTATTAATAGACTTTAAATTTGTTCTATTTTCGAAATAATAAGAACGTGGTCGTGTGGGTGATTTCTTTTGCCTGAACGCATACCTCTAGCGTGTCAACTTCAGCCTGTAACCTGGCTACATACCTCTAGCGTGTCAACTTCAGCCTGTAACCTGGCTACATACCTCTAGCGTGTCAACTTCAGCCTGTAACCTGGCTACATACCTCTAGCGTGTCAACTTCAGCCTGTAACCTGGCTACATACCTCTAGCGTGTCAACTTCAGCCTGTAACCTGGCTACATACCTCTAGCGTGTCAACTTCAGCCTGTAACCTGGCTACATACCTCTAGCGTGTCAACTTCAGCCTGTAACCTGGCTACATACCTCTAGCGTGTCAACTTCAGCCTGTAACCTGGCTACATACCTCTAGCGTGTCAACTTCAGCCTGTAACCTGGCTACATACCTCTAGCGTGTCAACTTCAGCCTGTAACCTGGCTACATACCTCTAGCGTGTCAACTTCAGCCTGTTACCTGGCTACATACCTCTAGCGTGTCAACTTCAGCCTGTAACCTGGCTACATCAGCCGCAGCTGATCCCGGCGGTCCGGCCGCGTCTACTCTTTGGTTCCTCAGCGTCTCTTCTCTCAACTTCCTCTCTTTAGTGGCTTCGGCGATGGCGGTATCCAGTCTGGCTTCTAGCTCCCGCCTTCCTTTATCCGAGCGTCGTATATCCGCTCGTAAAGCATCTATCTTCTGCATTGCCACTTCTAGTTCTTCTTCCTTGTCGCGGACCTAAAGAAAACAACTTATAAATGAGTAAAAATTCATAGCTTAGGGGTGTTTTAGTTACGTAAAAATCCATAAAACTAATAAAAAAATCCAACTCAAAAAATATGGCACGCAATTAAATTAACACCCTGTATATAGATTTTAAAGATATCGTGCTTTTTAAGGCCTGGCCACGAGTTATTTACTGCAGCCCAGATAAAAGAATTGCGTGCGCAATAGCAAATATTTTAGTCAAGTTCCTTGACCAGCCCCTGTAGCATGCCACCGCGCGATAACGAATTATCGCATCTATCTGTCAAACTCCCATACGATTTGATAAAATGTGTGATAAAACGGCTATCGCGGGCTTATCGCGGCCGCATGCTACGGGGCTGGCCGACATAAATGTGATAGTTGTACACATTGTAAATTTCTTGTTTCCTAACATGTTACCTGTCTGGACAGTTTCTGCTTCTGTTGCCTCAACTCGGCGAGTCTGTCGGTGACCTCGTTGTACTCGGTCATGGCGAGCTTCCTTTGAGCCACCGCGTCCTTCAGTTCTTTGTCCTGTTAGTAACAACACGCAAAACAACACTACAGTACCCTTCTTCTGTCGAGTATAGTCGGGTAGACGGAGAGGTTAGTCGTTATGAGGAAATTAAACAATTTTAACAGTTTTATGCAAATTTTGTTGCATTGAATCACACATATTGTAAAATTGAATGGGGTAAAGGACAATGGGCAAAAGTGGTCTAAGGCCCGTATTTATAATCAGCTCTCAAGAGTGACAGCGAGTTTGAGTCCGTATCAGAAATGCCATTTCAGTACAAAACGGCCTGTCAAATCCATACTTAATATCGCTCTCAATCTTGAGATCGCTTTATAAATACGACCCTAAGATGCTACTAATAATGATAATACTTGACTCGAATCATATGCCAAGTATTTATTTTCATTTCCTACAAGTCTTATCAGTGTAGCGTCTTGGACTAAGATCCATACGGGGTGTAAGGGACAGCGTCCCGCAAACTTATAGGGGTTGCTCAGTCAACGAAACTGAACAACTACCACCAGGTTTTTTTTTCAGGAAATGAAAAAAAAAATGCTTTTTCATACAAAATGACCACCTCGATCAGACAATTTGTATGGAAAAGCTAATTTTTTTTTTTCATTTCCTGAAAAAAAATCCTGGTGATAGTTGTTCAGTATCGTTGACTGAGCAACCCCTATCAGTTTGCGGGACGCTGTCCCTTACACCCGGTATATTTTTGCCCATTGTCCTTTCGTTAAAAAATCACGAAAGTGGAGTTTTTTTTTAAGGGAAAAACGTAAACTTACCTGTAATCTCAGTTTCTCGCTGTTATCATTCTTGTCCTTTAACAATTCCTCCTTCTCAGCTTGTACCTGCGCCAGCATCAGCTCCAGCTCCCGCATCCTCGTCGCCAGCTCTTGCGGGCTGGATTGCGCCACGTCCTGTTACAGTCAATATGGTGTTAGAGTCTGTGCGAAAAGAGAACAGGCATAGAATTTGAGGGCGCGCATTTGTATTTAATTAACCGTCGCTTGTTCGTGTGAGGTTTATGCCCAGGAGCCGTATTTTTGAACCACTCGAACTCCAATGCGCATACGAAATAGTTAACTTTCAAATGCGATTTTCATACAATTTGCCATGCGAATTTGAGTCTTTCGTATGCGCATTTCGATTCGAATGGTTCAAAAATACGGCTCCTGGTCTTTAACCTTAACCTTCTACATTAAATTTTGGAGGTTTTAGGTCAAAAACCTAGGTATAAACCCCACGCAACCAGCCGTGGATTAATTAATACAAATGTGCGCCCTCAAATTCCATGCCTGTTCTCTTTTCGCACAGACTCAAGTGTTAGTACATTCAGCAATGGAGACATCTGGGCAGGCCCGCTTAAAAATAAGTTCATAGTAAACCTGTACAGTCGTACAAGGATCTTTTGGCGCGTGGGTGACATTGACAGCACAGATTACCTAGTCCGTTAGGTTATGTATACTAGGTAATCTGTGCTGTCAATGTCACCCACGCGCCAAAAGATCCTTGTACGACGACTGTAGTTGCGCGCGCACGTAAGGGTACCTGTCAAAAAAAGTCCCTCACTCCCAGTCCAGCATGGTTTTTTTTTTTTCTTTTTTTTTTATTGAAGTAAATTTTATGTTCATTATTACAGAAGAGTTGATCCAACTGAAAGAAGAACTGGCGACACTATCAAAGCGGAATGCCGACCTCGAGGCGCAAGTGCGGTGCCATGAACAACTCAGCTCCGGGATCACCAGTAAGGTATGTTAAATATATGGTTCATGTTTTTGAAAATCATGCAACTACTTGCTACAAAAAAAAACTGTGGAATGTACCATCGGCTTTATGTGCCGAATAGGAAATTATTTACGAATTGTCATGAAATTTGTACATTTGTTGCGATAAATCAATTGGCTACTTTCCAACTAGTCAAATCAGCAACTTTTTATGAAATGTCAAAAACGCTTTTTTGTATAAAAAAAGTAAAATATGACGTCACATTTTAGTAAATATTGACTAATCAAATCAATAACTTATATACTTATATACTTTTAATTCGATTGTTAAAATCGAAATGTGCATTTTTTTTTAAATGATGAATGAAATCCACAATATTTTTAGCCATCAGTTTTAAGTATAAACGTTTTGAATTTTTTAAGCTACCCAGTCAAGTACCCAATTGTCCAACATACATATAACACAACACATTTCATGAAAATATATCAACAATTTCCCTAAATAAATTCATCTGTTTTTAAGCGGGCCTGCCCAGATGTCTCCATTGCTGAATGTACTAACACTTGAGTCTGTGCGAAAAGAGAACAGGCATGGAATTTGAGGGCGCACATTTGTATTAATTAATCCACGGCTGGTTGCGTGGGGTTTATACCTAGGTTTTTGACCTAAAACCTCCAAAATTTAATGTAGAAGGTTAAGGTTAAAGACCAGGAGCCGTATTTTTGAACCATTCGAATCGAAATGCGCATACGAAAGACTCAAATTCGCATGGCAAATTGTATGAAAATCGCATTTGAAAGTTAACTATTTCGTATGCGCATTGGAGTTCGAGTGGTTCAAAAATACGGCTCCTGGGCATAAACCTCACACGAACAAGCGACGGTTAATTAAATACAAATGCGCGCCCTCAAATTCTATGCCTGTTCTCTTTTCGCACAGACTCTAACACCATATTGACTGTAACAGGACGTGGCGCAATCCAGCCCGCAAGAGCTGGCGACGAGGATGCGGGAGCTGGAGCTGATGCTGGCGCAGGTACAAGCTGAGAAGGAGGAATTGTTAAAGGACAAGAATGATAACAGCGAGAAACTGAGATTACAGGTAAGTTTACGTTTTTCCCTTAAAAAAAAACTCCACTTTCGTGATTTTTTAACGAAAGGACAATGGGCAAAAATATACCGGGTGTAAGGGACAGCGTCCCGCAAACTGATAGGGGTTGCTCAGTCAACGATACTGAACAACTATCACCAGGATTTTTTTTCAGGAAATGAAAAAAAAAAATTAGCTTTTCCATACAAATTGTCTGATCGAGGTGGTCATTTTGTATGAAAAAGCATTTTTTTTTTCATTTCCTGAAAAAAAAACCTGGTGGTAGTTGTTCAGTTTCGTTGACTGAGCAACCCCTATAAGTTTGCGGGACGCTGTCCCTTACACCCCGTATGGATCTTAGTCCAAGACGCTACACTGATAAGACTTGTAGGAAATGAAAATAAATACTTGGCATATGATTCGAGTCAAGTATTATCATTATTAGTAGCATCTTAGGGTCGTATTTATAAAGCGATCTCAAGATTGAGAGCGATATTAAGTATGGATTTGACAGGCCGTTTTGTACTGAAATGGCATTTCTGATACGGACTCAAACTCGCTGTCACTCTTGAGAGCTGATTATAAATACGGGCCTTAGACCACTTTTGCCCATTGTCCTTTACCCCATTCAATTTTACAATATGTGTGATTCAATGCAACAAAATTTGCATAAAACTGTTAAAATTGTTTAATTTCCTCATAACGACTAACCTCTCCGTCTACCCGACTATACTCGACAGAAGAAGGGTACTGTAGTGTTGTTTTGCGTGTTGTTACTAACAGGACAAAGAACTGAAGGACGCGGTGGCTCAAAGGAAGCTCGCCATGACCGAGTACAACGAGGTCACCGACAGACTCGCCGAGTTGAGGCAACAGAAGCAGAAACTGTCCAGACAGGTAACATGTTAGGAAACAAGAAATTTACAATGTGTACAACTATCACATTTATGTCGGCCAGCCCCGTAGCATGCGGCCGCGATAAGCCCGCGATAGCCGTTTTATCACACATTTTATCAAATCGTATGGGAGTTTGACAGATAGATGCGATAATTCGTTATCGCGCGGTGGCATGCTACAGGGGCTGGTCAAGGAACTTGACTAAAATATTTGCTATTGCGCACGCAATTCTTTTATCTGGGCTGCAGTAAATAACTCGTGGCCAGGCCTTAAAAAGCACGATATCTTTAAAATCTATATACAGGGTGTTAATTTAATTGCGTGCCATATTTTTTGAGTTGGATTTTTTTATTAGTTTTATGGATTTTTACGTAACTAAAACACCCCTAAGC
>JARACY010005684.1:0-20765 GCA_029255725.1 Scrobipalpa atriplicella | reverse complement strand
ACTGGCCTTAAAGCACTTTTAATTTTTAATTTTTTTACTTTCAGGATTACGGGCGGGCGGGATGAGGGGAGCACCGGGGACTGATATATTTAGTTTTCATTAAAATCGGTTACAATCTTAAGTGAATCTCGATTATATCTCGAAAAATTTAAAACCCTATTTAGGTATACATACATACATATAATCACGCCTCTTTCCCGGAGGGGTAGGCAGAGACCACATCTTTCCACTTGCTACGATCCTTACATACTTCTTTCGCTTCATCCACGTTCATTAATCTTTTCATACAAGCTCGTCGGTTTAGGATACTCTTGACCTGACCTTTCTTTCCCGTTTCGTCCCGTTCCCGATTTGATCCAAGTACGTGAGTCGAGGCCTTCCCCTTCCGACATTTCCATCCATACTCGCCCTATATATCTGTTTGGTCAACCTGCCTTCTCAACCATTTATGCATTCCCTTCTCAATACCCTGTCACTATTATCTTCTTTTTATTTAGGTATAATCTACACTTACCTACTATTGATTTAATTAATTAATAGATTATTTTTATATTTGGTTATTTATTTATATTATTGTATTTGTATTGTATTTTTAACTATATTGTATTTGACATGTTAATAAAAATGTTACTAAAATAATTAATTTTGCAAGAAGTTATAAAAAAAATACTTATGATTGTAAAAGTCGCGGGGGCAAAAGCTAGTCGACTTATAAATGCATAGCAAATCCATTTGTGCTAAGACTCGTGTAAAACATGGAAGTTTCTCATTATTATTTGAACCCAGAATAGGCCATGTCGAGGATCGCGTGTGCTACCACAGAATATTTATAATACGGGGTGTAAGGGAAAATCCACTCGCTAAGAAGAAGAAGAAGGGACAGCTTCCCGCAAATAGATAGGGGTTGCTCAGTCAACGAAACTGAACACCAGGAAATTCTTACAGGAAATTAAACAAAACAATTCTTTTCCATACAATTTGTCTGATCGAGGTGGTAATTTTGTATAGGAAAGTAAAAATAGTACATTACGATATGAGTGCGGTGGGTTGATCATTACAGCCGAGGCGATATTGCTAGCCCGAGCCGTAGGCGAGGGCTATAAGAAGGCAAAGGCTGTAATTATCAAAGCGCACGTATGTCGTACGACGTTTTATAACATATTTGCGAGGAAATAAATAAAACTAGATAAAAAAATGGAACAATACAGCGAAAAGAAAAAGCGCGCGGAATAATTTTTACTTATTCTCAAATTAGGATGCGCGCGCATCAACGCTTTCTCTTTTAAGCCATAGTACAAAGAAACAAAAACCAGCCAGTATTACTAATAAAGTAAATTAATATTTTTTTGATTTTGTTACAGATAAATGGTTGTAATTTATTTAAAAAAATTAATTAAATCAAAGAATTAAATGTTTATTTTATTATACTTCATCTCTCAAAGTTAATTTTATTTATAAAATGTTGACCACTTTTCTGCCATAAAAACTCTTTGCTAAGATTTTAAAAAGTACCGTTGTTCGATAAACCGTGCGTTTTACCTAATTAAAAAAAAAAACTCGTGTGTTTTACAGCACTCGTGCATTTAACATTACGATTACGCCCAAGTACGTAATAAGATACAATACAATATTGAAATTGGTGTAATAAGAGACCCTTTACGAGCAAATATGTTATAAAATTATTATCTCCTGAAGTACTGAAGTACTAGCGACTAGCGTGTGCTACACAGCACAGCGCGGCGGCGTCGCGTTGCCAGGGTTGCGTTCACGCGTGCACCTAGGAGAAACCGTTAGGGGAAGATGAGGGGAATTGTCTATGGTCACCGCGCCATTCTCGACCAAGGGAAAATTTCGCCAAATGTCATTTTGACAGTGTTTTGACATTAGTTATTCTGCCTAGGAGAACCGCATGAACGCACCCCAGATGCGCCAAGAGTCGCTCCTCAGTTAGAATTGAACTGACGACGCTAACTGAAAACTTACATACATACATACATAACGCCACGCCTCTTTTCTGGAGGGGTAGGCAGAGATCACATCCTTACACTTGCTACGATCCTTGCAAACTTCTTTCGCTTCATCTACATTCATTAATCTTTTCATGCACGCTCGTCGGTTTAGGGTACTCCTGACCTGACTTTTCTCTAAGACGTCCCCGATTTGATCACGATACGTTTGTCGAGGTCTTCCCCTTCCATAGTTCCCACTCACACTAAAAACTTACCTGAAAATAACTTACCAAAAAAGGGAGTCGTGGTTAATGTGGTCGTTTCGACAGTCCTTCGCTTGGTTGTATCTTCCGATACAACTTCATTTTTTGAATCATTGTCCTGAAATAATTGCGTAATTGTTCCAAAAATATAATTGATTCCTTCGAAACTAACGAAAGAATTCTTGCGTCGATCTACATGCTGTGACGATCCAGGGCAGTAGTTTGTTTTAGCATGTTTGATGGCTTTATATCGGATCGCATTCAGCAAAACAAGTATCTCATCCAATTCTTTTTCTAGGTTTAAATTTACTATTATCGCCTTGAATTCTTCATTAGATATTGTTTTTGTGGAGTACTCCTTGGATTCTCTTTCTTGCGTCCCTAAGGAAAAGGGTTACTTAAGAGGATATGTCGAAATATAATATTGGAAGCATTATGGCGGGGCTTAGTCTTGACCAGGATATATCTAGTTAGGCACAAAACTTAATCACCAAAAGTTGAGGTCATGTTTATTTATTATTATTTCGTATGGTCTTCAGAATTTTGTTGTACTTGTTTATTTCACAAAAAAAGATACCTATTTACAAAATATAAATCTCGCCAAACTGCGAAAGCAGTTTGTTGGCAAGGTAGCACTCGTTACATAATGGTTAACAAATATCTATCTTATATTAAACGTTTGGTATCTATGTATTTATAATTATTTAAAATAGCATTACCTAAAACTATGAGCTTTGGAGAATGATGGGTAAGACACATTTAGATATTGTTAGTGTGAAAAAATGTTTTTAGTCTTTTCTTTAAAGCTGTCTTCGACATTATTTTATTCTGCCTTACAAAGTCTAATTTATTAAATATCTTTAGTATAATCTATGGGTATAATGAATTTATTTGTTCTTTGGCCATTATAATTATTAGCTTTTGTACAAAATATAATTCTTTTCTCTTACACTTCTACTACTTATTGTGAATGAAAACTTTATGATCTTTTTATAATAATTTTCTATAACTAATAAATTATGTAATTTTGATTTTACTGGTAGGATTTTGGTTATCGGACACAATTTATCATAATCTCCCTTGCAGATATTTTTGGTTTTACGACTTTTTAGAAACCTGGTTTGGAGATTTTTTATGTAATTGAGATTTATGTGCCAAAAGTTCTTCCATAACAGCTTAAGCCGTAATGAAGCGAGGAATCCACTAACGCGTAAATTGTTTTGATGCTAACACGAGGGTACTCGTACTAAAGCGCATCAAAATCTCATTATTCATTTTCGAATTGGATTGGGACGAATTTTTCAGTGCCTTAACAAAATATACTCAGGCTCAGTCTTGTCAGTAGTTTCGACCCACACTAGTTTTTTTAGTGGAGGGAAAAAACCACTCTAACCTGACCGCCCAAACGTAATTTTTTGTCTGTTACCATGGCTGTATCTCATGAACCTTGATAGCTAGACAAATGTAATTTTTATGTTGCTGCTATTGCTATAACAACAAATACTTAAAACAGAATAAAATAAATACTTAAGGGGGGCTCCCATACAACAAACGTGATTTTTTCGTGATAGCTAGACAGTTGTACTAGTCCAAGTATAATATTAGAGGAAGTTAAGGATCTTATTAGGGATGTTTTACTATCGGATGATGGGCGTAATTGTACCCAGCTCCATTTGTCATTTCACTAGCTGGTCCTAAAACACATGATAAAAATGAACATTTTTTATTATGACGGTAAAAAAATCTTCAATGGATCCTGATATATTGAGAGAGGTCTCATTTCATACAAATTGCTAGCAAGGGAAGGTCAGGTTAGAGTGGTTTTTTCCCTCCACTAAAAAAACTAGTGTGGGTCGAAACTACTGACAAGACTGAGCCTGAGTATATTTTGTTAAGGCACTGAAAAATTCGTCCCAATCCAATTCGAAAATGAATAATGAGATTTTGATGCGCTTTAGTACGAGTACCCTCGTGTTAGCATCAAAACAATTTACGCGTTAGTGGATTCCTCGCTTCATTACGGCTTAAGCTGTTATGGAAGAACTTTTGGCACATAAATCTCAATTACATAAAAAATCTCCAAACCAGGTTTCTAAAAAGTCGTAAAACCAAAAATATCTGCAAGGGAGATTATGATAAATTGTGTCCGATAACCAAAATCCTACCAGTAAAATCAAAATTACATAATTTATTAGTTATAGAAAATTATTATAAAAAGATCATAAAGTTTTCATTCACAATAAGTAGTAGAAGTGTAAGAGAAAAGAATTATATTTTGTACAAAAGCTAATAATTATAATGGCCAAAGAACAAATAAATTCATTATACCCATAGATTATACTAAAGATATTTAATAAATTAGACTTTGTAAGGCAGAATAAAATAATGTCGAAGACAGCTTTAAAGAAAAGACTAAAAACATTTTTTCACACTAACAATATCTAAATGTGTCTTACCCATCATTCTCCAAAGCTCATAGTTTTAGGTAATGCTATTTTAAATAATTATAAATACATAGATACCAAACGTTTAATATAAGATAGATATTTGTTAACCATTATGTAACGAGTGCTACCTTGCCAACAAACTGCTTTCGCAGTTTGGCGAGATTTATATTTTGTAAATAGGTATCTTTTTTTGTGAAATAAACAAGTACAACAAAATTCTGAAGACCATACGAAATAATAATAAATAAACATGACCTCAACTTTTGGTGATTAAGTTTTGTGCCTAACTAGATATATCCTGGTCAAGACTAAGCCCCGCCATAATGCTTCCAATATTATATTTCGACATATCCTCTTAAGTAACCCTTTTCCTTAGGGACGCAAGAAAGAGAATCCAAGGAGTACTCCACAAAAACAATATCTAATGAAGAATTCAAGGCGATAATAGTAAATTTAAACCTAGAAAAAGAATTGGATGAGATACTTGTTTTGCTGAATGCGATCCGATATAAAGCCATCAAACATGCTAAAACAAACTACTGCCCTGGATCGTCACAGCATGTAGATCGACGCAAGAATTCTTTCGTTAGTTTCGAAGGAATCAATTATATTTTTGGAACAATTACGCAATTATTTCAGGACAATGATTCAAAAAATGAAGTTGTATCGGAAGATACAACCAAGCGAAGGACTGTCGAAACGACCACATTAACCACGACTCCCTTTTTTGGTAAGTTATTTTCAGGTAAGTTTTTAGTGTGAGTGGGAACTATGGAAGGGGAAGACCTCGACAAACGTATCGTGATCAAATCGGGGACGTCTTAGAGAAAAGTCAGGTCAGGAGTACCCTAAACCGACGAGCGTGCATGAAAAGATTAATGAATGTAGATGAAGCGAAAGAAGTTTGCAAGGATCGTAGCAAGTGTAAGGATGTGATCTCTGCCTACCCCTCCAGAAAAGAGGCGTGGCGTTATGTATGTATGTATGTAAGTTTTCAGTTAGCGTCGTCAGTTCAATTCTAACTGAGGAGCGACTCTTGGCGCATCTGGGGTGCGTTCATGCGGTTCTCCTAGGCAGAATAACTAATGTCAAAACACTGTCAAAATGACATTTGGCGAAATTTTCCCTTGGTCGAGAATGGCGCGGTGACCATAGACAATTCCCCTCATCTTCCCCTAACGGTTTCTCCTAGGTGCACGCGTGAACGCAACCCTGGCAACGCGACGCCGCCGCGCTGTGCTGTGTAGCACACGCTAGTCGCTAGTACTTCAGTACTTCAGGAGATAATAATTTTATAACATATTTGCTCGTAAAGGGTCTCTTATTACACCAATTTCAATATTGTATTGTATCTTATTACGTACTTGGGCGTAATCGTAATGTTAAATGCACGAGTGCTGTAAAACACACGAGTTTTTTTTTTTAATTAGGTAAAACGCACGGTTTATCGAACAACGGTACTTTTTAAAATCTTAGCAAAGAGTTTTTATGGCAGAAAAGTGGTCAACATTTTATAAATAAAATTAACTTTGAGAGATGAAGTATAATAAAATAAACATTTAATTCTTTGATTTAATTAATTTTTTTAAATAAATTACAACCATTTATCTGTAACAAAATCAAAAAAATATTAATTTACTTTATTAGTAATACTGGCTGGTTTTTGTTTCTTTGTACTATGGCTTAAAAGAGAAAGCGTTGATGCGCGCGCATCCTAATTTGAGAATAAGTAAAAATTATTCCGCGCGCTTTTTCTTTTCGCTGTATTGTTCCATTTTTTTATCTAGTTTTATTTATTTCCTCGCAAATATGTTATAAAACGTCGTACGACATACGTGCGCTTTGATAATTACAGCCTTTGCCTTCTTATAGCCCTCGCCTACGGCTCGGGCTAGCAATATCGCCTCGGCTGTAATGATCAACCCACCGCACTCATATCGTAATGTACTATTTTTACTTTCCTATACAAAATTACCACCTCGATCAGACAAATTGTATGGAAAAGAATTGTTTTGTTTAATTTCCTGTAAGAATTTCCTGGTGTTCAGTTTCGTTGACTGAGCAACCCCTATCTATTTGCGGGAAGCTGTCCCTTCTTCTTCTTCTTAGCGAGTGGATTTTCCCTTACACCCCGTATTATAAATATTCTGTGGTAGCACACGCGATCCTCGACATGGCCTATTCTGGGTTCAAATAATAATGAGAAACTTCCATGTTTTACACGAGTCTTAGCACAAATGGATTTGCTATGCATTTATAAGTCGACTAGCTTTTGCCCCCGCGACTTTTACAATCATAAGTATTTTTTTTATAACTTCTTGCAAAATTAATTATTTTAGTAACATTTTTATTAACATGTCAAATACAATATAGTTAAAAATACAATACAAATACAATAATATAAATAAATAACCAAATATAAAAATAATCTATTAATTAATTAAATCAATAGTAGGTAAGTGTAGATTATACCTAAATAAAAAGAAGATAATAGTGACAGGGTATTGAGAAGGGAATGCATAAATGGTTGAGAAGGCAGGTTGACCAAACAGATATATAGGGCGAGTATGGATGGAAATGTCGGAAGGGGAAGGCCTCGACTCACGTACTTGGATCAAATCGGGAACGGGACGAAACGGGAAAGAAAGGTCAGGTCAAGAGTATCCTAAACCGACGAGCTTGTATGAAAAGATTAATGAACGTGGATGAAGCGAAAGAAGTATGTAAGGATCGTAGCAAGTGGAAAGATGTGGTCTCTGCCTACCCCTCCGGGAAAGAGGCGTGATTATATGTATGTATGTATACCTAAATAGGGTTTTAAATTTTTCGAGATATAATCGAGATTCACTTAAGATTGTAACCGATTTTAATGAAAACTAAATATATCAGTCCCCGGTGCTCCCCTCATCCCGCCCGCCCGTAATCCTGAAAGTAAAAAAATTAAAAATTAAAAGTGCTTTAAGGCCAGTGGGCAGACCACCGGCCCGATGGTCCGACGACATCGTCAAATTCATAGGCGCGAACTGGATGAGACTAGCACAGGACCGTGAGGAGTGGCGCAGTAGAGAAGAGACCTATATACCCTTTACCCTGCAGTGGGTGGATGTGGGCTGAAGATGATGAAAAGTGCTTTATTTTCATTTTACTGTTTCGTAGTTTAATGTGCTTAATTTTATTTTATGTCCAGAGACCTCACAGCAAATAACGCAGGTGAAACCGCAGGCGAAAAGCTAGTTTATAATAAAACAACATAGTTTTAGTTAGTGCATACCGAATGGTGGTGCTCTCTCTCGTTAAAAAATCATAACTCTCAAAAAACTTTTGAAACTATGTTCTATTGGAGCATATTGTACCCCGCAGTTACTATCGAAATTATTGCTAAAAACGGCTGCGAGTGCGAGTTATGGTTTTTTAACGAGTGAGGACGCCACCGCTCGGTATAAATGCTCTTGCGGAAACCTAATACTAAACTAAATAAGTAGGTATTATTAGGGAAAATAACAAAAACAAACTAAATAATGAACTTCAAAACGTTTACGGAATAACAATATTCGAAACAAATAATTTCGGATTTACAATAGGTACCTACCTATCTACCTAACCTTCTAAGTCGTGCTCTAACCGAATCGCTACCACTGTCCATGATTCAGAAGAATGTTATCTATTAACAAGACATCTAAAAACGAACCATTAATTTTCAGATGACCTTTTATGGGTAAAAGCAAATCTCCAGAATTTTAGTAACCTCGCCAACAGAGCGGTGGTGTCTGGAAATGATGGTGAACGCGGCAGCCCGGTGTGGGTGATCAGAGCTGGGTATAATGAGACAAATAAGGATTATTTTCCATCGTACACGGTTCCAGGACCACTGTTAGCACACTCATCGTATGCGTACATACAACGGTTTAAGCAATATAAAGTAAATGACTTTGAAGTAAGTGAATTAATTTGTAACGATCGTATTAAATGAAATAAACATATCCGAAATACTCCCACTTTGAAGATCTGCATATAAGAAACGGCTAAATAGATTTTAATTAAATAAAAACATACTGACTTAAGATTTCCTATCTTATAATATTTTAACGTAAATATATTTATTTCAAAAATTCTAAAAAGAAGTAGGTATATTTTTAAATACAGGGTGTTAATTTAATTGCGTGCCATAGCTTTGGGGGTGTTTCAGTAACGTAAAAGGAGCACATAAAAAATATAAAAAATATCCAAATCAAAAAATGAAAAAAACAATCGGTAGGTATTTATAATGATTCCCAGAGTTGCGGTTGGCTGTCCGGCTATAATCAATCACGCGCGCCGCGGCGCGCAGCGCGAGTCGCTATCGACCAATGAGAGACTCGCGCGGGCTCGGTTATAGCCGGAGAGCTATTACAGCTTTTGAAATCTTAATAAATACTGATTATTAACTTTTTTATTTATTGAGTTGGATTTATTTTTATATTTTTCATGGGCTTCTTTTACGTTACTGAAACACCTCCTAAGCTATGGCACGCAATTAAATTAACACCCTGTATAGGTACTTAACGCTCGTGCTCCCGTATATAAATGCGTAACACTTTCTATCATGAGAGGACAGAACGGGATGGCAATAATTTTAGTTGAGATTTAGTTAAGTCGGGATGGTTACGAATCGGGCTCATTATAAGTCATAGTAGGTTAGTTATAAGATGGAGTTGTAAGGAGTTGGGAGTTGTACCTAAGAGATTATTAATAAAGTACTACATCCGAATTGGGACCCTTTACTTTCATAGATTGTTTTCCAGCGTGTTGGCCAACTTTCATTATCTTACGTGTTATTCAACCAATCAGAATTAAGGATAACAAATGTTACTAGACCGACTTTGTTTTTCCTAAGAAAAATATTATTTTTCAGCAAGATTAGACAAAGTACGCGCGGCGATCCGGCGCAAACAAGATTTAACTAAATAAAACCATAGCTGTCTTTCCGGACTTGAGCCGCTTGAGCGAACAAAAAAGGATGGCAGTATAGACGGACGAATTATAGGTAATCCAGTCACATGGAAGTCGTTCAAAAATATAAGGATTTTAGTCGGGATCACATCACAACTCAACTTAACTTAGATTTTTTAACTAACAGGACTATAATCATAAGTCCATCTATACTGCCGTCCCTTTCCGTTAGCTAAAGACGGAAAATGACAACTAAGGTGTTATTTCAGTTAAATCTTATTCACGCCGAATCGAGGCCAGATCTAAGCTTTGAATGTCGAAACTGCAAAAAAGTGGCCATGTAAGTATTCCATACATGCTTGATTTTGCAATAATTTATTTATGTTTCAGGTGCTTACGGCATCTAATAAGGAAGCGTACGAATGGAAGCCGTCGAATGGTAGTGAGACAAATCTTACCGCCGCCGGAGCGATAGTTTGTTCTTGGGTATCACCGAACACGACCTTCTACATAGGTAGAGTAAAGGATCCTGAACGTGCACTTCACAGGAACCTTGTCGGAACGGTAATTTGATTTTACATAATTATGATGTTACCGGAAATGTATGAAACCTAGGAATGGATCATGTCCGATTTTATTAGAATGCCTCGATATTTTTTGTGCACGTAGGAATAAGATAACATATTCTATACAAAAAATATCAAAAATATCCGACCATTGCCTCCAGAGAAATAAATTAAATTCTGTTAGTGGCAGCTGCGGACTATGTTGTACGGAATAATGATCAATTTTCCATAGGCTACACAATTAAAAAATAAAAACAGTTATGTGCACAAGTTATGTCAATGTCACAGATGACAGTGTGTAGACTATGGAAAATTGATCACTATTCCGTACAACATAGTCCGCGGCTGCCACTAACAGAATTTAATTTATTTCTCTGAAGATAATGGTCGGATATTTTTTGGACATGATCCATTGTATATAGTTTAGCTGCCACCAGCACCAGGTGGCGCTTTGGTATGGACGTTCTATTTATAAGTAAGTAGGTATAAAACATTTCACCGCGATTTAAACATTTTATGAGTTCCCGATATTTCGATGCTGTCACAAGAATCATGATCACGAGCAGACTGGAGAAAACTGCGTGAGGATTTAGGGTCAGATTTATTATAGTAAGTAAATTTGTAGTTGCTCGAGCTTCATGGAGACCAAATGGGTTTTGAGGGTTAGACCTCGTCAGAGAAGGTTTACAATAAAGAGTACATATTACATAGGTACCTACATAAGTTAAGTTGCATTTCCAACAGAATCGGCACCATTGGTAGCAATTCGTGGTTGCAAAATACGCGATTTAACTAAAATAAGTCCATACCTGTCACTTTCTATCATGAGAGAACAGAACGGGATGGCAATTAACTTTAGTTGAGATTTAGTTAAGTCGGGGTGGTTACGAATCGGGCCCATTGTATTTCTGACAGTTGCACGATTTCTCCCTCATGTTCTCTCTACACGCAGCGCCCTCGCCCACGTTCAAAGCCTTGACTTGACCTATTCGTAACCACCCCGACTTAACTAAATCTCAACTAAAATTATTGCCATCCCGTTCTGTTATCTCATGATAGAAAGTGACAGGTATGGACTTATATTAGTTAAGTCGCGTATTTTACAACCACGAATTTCTACCACTGTCCTACTTTTTGTACTATTTTATTCGTGAATTAACGTGTACCTAGCTACCTAGCATCTAGCTAATGTTTTGTTAGAGAAATAAAAGTAGTTATCCGTGTAACAGTTTTTTCTCTTTCCAGGTTACGGGCTATTCATTGCATTACGGCTATAATGGTGTATATTACTGGACGAACTCTATGTATGATATTCTATGTAGGAAAACGAAGAATTAGATTTCGTTAAAAATAAAATAAAATGATATTTTAGTTCTGGTTGTTTCCATTGATCGGCCGACGTTACCTACATTATTATTTAATATGAATTAGCAATCACTTGCTTCCCATATAAACCGTCACAGTCACTAAAGTAAATAAAATAAGTACCTACATAAATTAAAATAATTGTAAATTTTATTGTTTTGAAATAAATAAATGATTTAAAAAAATAATTTCAGTATTTGAAAAAAAAAAATTGCTTTCAACAATGCAATTTTTTTAAGTTCATGTACCTACTTATTTTATCGAACCAAATGCAACCACTTGGTTTAAGTTTTGTGTATGTGTATAAGGGTACTTCTACAGAGAAGGCATTTTATGCGTCCAGCTACGAAAATCATTTTTCAAAGCAAGATAGTATTTGGAAAATTTGGGCACATATTTTTTTATTTATATTGCTTAGTTCAACAAAAAAAAAACTAAGGTGATTTTTGTCCATTTTAAATACATACATGTCCAATCACGCCTCTATCACCAACGGAGTAGGCAGAGCGTAAACGACCTAATCAATTGCCAAGTCACCATTGTGGTTTAACTAAAAATATAGAAACTACGGAGATCAGTGAATAAATGGCCGTCAAAGAGAACACAATTGACTTGGCTCACCATTAGATCTCACTACTTTTTACGGCCGAAAGACTTGGCAGAAACTTTACAAAGAATGTTTTTGATTGGATCTCACTTCTTTTTGTTAGGCTTTATTTTTTTTCTTTTCTGGTTTGATGTTATTTCTTGAACGATAGCTATTGGTTTCTTCATTGCCCAATCTCTATCTTTACCAGTATTTTTGGAAGGCTTTGAGTACATAATTTTGTTTAAATCCGGACGATAAATACAACGAAGTCTAATTGTATTCAACAATCGCTAACTCTTGAGCTTTAATGCTACTGAAATTTATATTTATTAAATGAACTCCATCTACATAATGCTTGTCCACATAAGAATACCGTAGAGCCTATATCTGTGAGTGCGCTATCCAAACTGAGCCCTTGAAATTGTATGATTGGAATGATTTTTTTGTATGAAGAAAGAGTTTTGCGCGGAAATCGTAACGAATCACACGTAGGACGAGTTTCTGGCTTTAATTTAGTTTTTCGCGGCTATTATTGTGATAAGACGAGAAACAATAATGGCGGGAGTAAGAAGCAAAGAAAGGCGCTACCATACGAAATACAGGGTGTTAAGATCAACTTCACAGAGTGTATAGAGAAGTTATACAGGGTGTCAAAATCAACTTTACTCTGTGTATGGGAAAGTTATACAGGGTGCTAAAATCAACTATACGGGGTGTATGGGGAAACTATACAGGGTGTTAAAATCAACTTAACAGAGTGTATATAGTTACTTTGACTGTTGAGTTGATTTTGACACCCTGTATAACTTCTCTATACACTCTGTTAAGTTAATTTTAACACCCTTTATAGCTTCCCCATACACCCCGTATAGTTGATCTTAACATCCTGTATAACTTCTCCATAAACCCCGTATAGTTGATTTTAGCACCCTGTATAACTTCCCCATACACACAGTAAAGTTGATTTTAACACCCTGTATAACTTCCCCATATACCCCGTATAGTTAATTTTAACACCCTGTATTGAGCCTTTGTCAAGGATGTGCTCCAAATTTAGTTCCAGCACCACCCCGCTATCTGTAACACCCTAGCCAGGCCATAGTGTCGCTGCCTGATGAGAAGCAGTTCTCCAAGATATCATAATTTCCCCATACTCTCCGGATTCCATACTATATAATTTTCACGCTTTTATTAAGAAAGTTGGAACTATATTATTATTAACCGACTTCCAAAAGGAGGCGGTTCTCAATTCGTCGTCGTGAACTTTTATTATTATGGTTATTTTTTTTTTATGTATGTTCAACGATTACTCAAAAACACCTGAACCGATTTCAGAAATTCTTTTTTTGTTTCAAAGAGTATACTTCCCAGGTGGTCCCATAATAATCTCGCCAGGATCTGATTATGGAATCCATGAGGAATTGAGGGAACTCCTCAAATTTTATAGGCACACATATAGCGATTTCGATATTTTTAGTAATGTGTCAAGCAAATACATTCAGAATATAAAATTTGGTGAAGTGGAGCTGATGAATTGAAGACCTGGAGCACATTAATTGGAACCAGCTAAACTGTTATAGATACGAAGAAGCCGCCTTTGCAAAATATGTTTGGTGTTATTAGCACTCTCTGTTGAGATATAAAACATTCAAAGACTTAACCTAATGTGGAACCTTAAGTGCCCGACTAATCTATAAGAGATACGCAGAAACTGCGATGACAAAAAATAATCAGTAGACGAGCAATTTCTGATGACAAACAAAAATTGAAGGTCAAGATGTGTGTGTGTTCCAATGTGGAACTTGAAGAGCCCAGCTAATCTATCAAAAATACGCAGGAACGGTGATAGAAAGAAATATTCAGTGTGACAAGTACTTTCTGATGTAAATTATATATGTTACGCACAATCCCCGAAATCGCTAATTGGCCGGAAAAAAGGATCATTAATTTCGCGGATTAGCAAATGCAAAGTGCACAATCCCCGAAATGTCCTTTTATTTCGGCCATTGAGCGTTCTAAAACGATCATTGATGATCATTCCGCGGACTGGCAAACACGAAACAGCCAATTGCCGAATTCGGGGTTTGGCAGGTATGTAAAACGACCAATCCGCGGAGTGGTATTGACAAAATGCCAGACCCCGAAAAAACGATGTCATGGGTCGTCGGGTCAACATGGGTCATGTCTGAGGGGATGAGTTGTCAGTGCGGGGTTAAGTTATCAGTGCGGGGTTAAGTTATCAGTGCGGGATTAGTTACCAGAACGGGGATGAGTTGTCAGTGAGGGATAGATTGTCAGCGCGGGATAAGTTGTCAGTAGGGAATGAGATGACAGTGCGGGGATGAGTTGTCAGTGCGGGGATGAGTTATCAGTGCGGGATGAGTTGTCAGTGGGGGGGTGAGTTGTCAGTGTGGATTGAGTTGCCAGTGTGGGGATGAGTTGTCAGTGTGGGGATGAGTTGTCAGTGTGGGGATGAGTTGTCAGTACGGGGATGGGTTGTCGGTGCGGGGATGGGTTGTCGGTGCGGGGATGAGTTGTACAACTCACTGACAACTCATCCCCACACTGACAACTCATCCCCACACTGACAACTCAATCCACACTGACAACTCACCCCGCCCCACTGACAACTCATCCCGCACCGCACTGATAACTCTTCCCCGCACTGACAACTCATCCCCGCCGACACGACCCATGACAGCATTTTTTTTTATGTAGTTCGGTCGGTACCTGATATTTCTTCTATGCCATTTCGCGGTGTAGTTGAATCAAAAACTGCTCACTTCGCGGGCTGGCATTTCATCAGTACCACTCCGCGGATTGGTCGTTTTACATACCTGCCAAACCCCGAATTCGGCAATTGGCTTTTTCGTGTTTGCCAGTCCGCGAATGGTTGCTTCAAAACGCTCAATTTGGGGATTGCGCGTTTTGCATTTGCCAATCCGCGAAGTTGTACTTACGTTGTATTTATAACAATAAATAAAAAGACGCCAAGAAATGCCAAATTTAGGTATATTTTTATCACAGGATCTATTTCTAATAAAGCAAAACCTCAAAAACCTCTCATTTTCGAGTCCAACTCGCACTTGACCAGTTTTTATATGATGTATATAATACACACAAAGCATTACTTTAAATAGTTTAATGCAAACTTACTGCATTTTTTTGCATTTATTTGTTCATATTCTATGAATTATATTATGATAGAAGACATGCCCTTCTGTGACGGGTTTCAACTCACCCACTTTTTTGAAATGCGTATATTTCAAAAACTACTTGACGGATTCCGAAGTTTATTATTTTATTTTGTTGGGTATATTATAAAGATGATTATAAACAGAAAAAAACACTACCCTATCATACATAATTTAGCGCGTTATTTACATTTGAAAGAAAAAAAATAGTGTGATTTTATTTGACTTTCTTAATATTTGGCCGCCATCTTTATTTTATTGAACTTTAATTTATTTATTTTATTCTAAAGGTCAACACCAATCAAATGAGACCTCGATCATTAAAATCACTGCTTAGGAAATACAACATAACTATTATCTAACTAGTATCTAGTATTTACACATGTAAGTATGTTTACGTAGTTATTATTTTATTTATGCCAGGTTATACAATCGTTATAGTACCTACCTTAGTTTACCTGCAAACATAATATCTCCTCTGGGTTTATCAAAGGTTGACTGGAAGAGATCCCTTAACGGGATAAGTCCGCCTTTGTACCACTACTTTGTTATTCTTAAGTATATTCCTGTATTTTAATTCTAAGAAGGTACAATAAAGAGCTTACATACATACATACATACTATTCAAGCCTGAAAGAAATATAATTATGAAATCACATTTTTCTTCATTCAACTTCTATATTAAAAAGATAAGAGGATCACAAGGAATTAGTTGCATTGTCATCTCTATTCTAATCTTAAATTGTCGTTTAAGAATTCTTAAAAAGGATTTGGGGACGTTTCAGGGATTCAACTTTGTCCGAAAAATGAAAATGTGTGCATTTGCATATCATTTTAAAAGCTGATGTACTCTCTATATCAGCCTGCTATGGAGGACAGAAAAATAATAGGAGAAACGAATTTCGGAATCATTTTAGTTGTCAGGTATTGTTTTTAATTGATTTAGAAGCAAAGGATTTGATTTTTGCGGACATTTGATTTTAATAATTTTATTCTAGACTTTCATAGTTCTTTGACGCGTGAGAATAAGTAGGTATAATACAGAGGACAGAAGACAGAGGTTGCTCGGTCAACGAAACTGAAAAGTAGGATATTTGACCAGGAAAATCTTTCAGCAAATGAAAAAGTTTTGGCTTTCCCACACTAATTGTTTGTCGAGGTGATAATTTTGTATGGAAAAGTCAATAATCGAAAAAAAAAACAGATAAAAATTGTTTAGTGTCTTTGACTGTACAACCCCTGTCCCTTACACCTATATATGGATATCATTGACGTCAAGAAAATATTAAAGTTATTATTTGGCTTCTTCGTCAAGTCTCCTCTTTTCTAACTTTACTCCTTATAAGCGGCTTGAGCTTGTAAATGCAAAATAATATTGAACTGAAGGACTCTTTGGACCGTGAACTCATAGTTAATAGAGTTCAAACTTTCCGACTTCAGACCCTTTTTCAAGCTACATTTCAGAATTACAAGTGCGATTCGTTATACATTGCGTGGGATATTAGTGTATTAATTTCGTTAGTAATCAGGGCAGAAATACACCTGTGTAACGTCTGACGTCAACGGTTTCCGTTCAATACGCTATCAATGCTTTTTGTATTGCCTATAACACACCTGCGGCGTAGCGCCGAAACTTCTGTCGTGCTGATCCTTCCACGAGTACGCATTACCCCTAACATCCTGTATAGTTACCACTAACACCCAGTATCACCATAAACGCCTTGTAAAGCGCCATAATTATATATTATTATTGACCATCATTTAGCGAATCGAACAAGAATCCGCGTAAAATCGACTGTTCGGTCGGCGAAATTGGTATGGTATGTCGTATACGACCAAAAAAGGTTCAGCCGCCGTAGGTAACGCGGGTGTGTTGCTACCCTAAAGGCTTACTGGCTCAGTAATGTAAAGCAAAATCGAACTTATAAATTGTCGTTTTATGAAACGGAATTCAGACGGTTTACGATTTAACGTTGCATCCCAATTACTTACAGTATTAACTTTGAAGACAAGTCTTCAGTAAATATTTCAAGCGTAGAAAATTGAATTTTGAAAACTTCGATGATTTAAGAAGAAATGATTTTGATAAAATTAAAGTACAACTACTTTTGTGGTATAGCTAGACACCACTGTTCCTTTGTTCAGGACCTAAGGTCAAAGTTGCCTTTCTCATCAAATTGATCAAGATTAGATTGTTATGTACTACGTCATACATAATAGTTACGAAAATATTTATGGGAAGTAAAAAAAATCCATTTCCCAATAGAATTTATTTCTGAAAGTTGTTTAGATTCGTTTACCGAGCATACCCTTTCAGTTTTCGTTACATTGGTCTATTACACCCAAAAATTACACCCGGTTAATTAAATTATACTTCGGTTAATTAAAGTGACAAAAATTATCGTTTTGTCATATATTACAAAACCATTTTGGATACCATTTTTAAACGAGATAAGTACTTTTTACAAAGAAAATTCTACTTTTCAAATCCTAATAGACTGTCCGATCGCTTTAGGATCTCAGTTTTAGTTAAGCCAGAACTAAGGAGGTCTTAAGAAACTATAACTCGATTAGTTAGTATAAGAGAGTTCTAGGAAATCTGTCTGATTGAGATCACATTTCGATACTTGCTGGAGTTCAATAATGAAGGGTATAGCTGAAGGGTAAAATAAACAGAAAATTAAATAAACTTACCTGCTTCTATTTAATTAACGGAAGGTTGATAGGTAGAGAACGCCGCGCAGCATTAGGCCCTCCCATTGTACTTTTTGTGCAATACGATTTTCTAGTGAATTTAGGCGAAAACACGACAGAAATACACAAGGTACCTAGATACGTATCTCTACTTCTATCTGAAAAGACTACTTCTGACTTCAGCTTTAACTAGGCCGTTGATGTCGTCCTAGCGGCCTACCCCGTGAGATGATTGTAGGTAAGTGTATTTAGTGTTTTATAAATGCACGCGCCGTTCCCTATAACAAATTTTAAAAAAGGGTGTATTAATGAGAATTTTTGTAAGTTTAATCGCAAGAGATTTGGAACTGTCCAGACTCATTAGTTCATAATGGCCCAACTATACTTTTTGGTACTAAAATACCGTTTTTGCCATTCCTTGCACTGAATTGCAGACAACTTTGGAAATTAGCATACTTTTTATCCGAATGCTTTTAATCGTTTTCAGGATTAATGCCACAGTAGCAATAGGAGTGAGTAAAAAAATGTCTCGCAACCGTCCCCTGCTCATATACTATCGTATGTGATTGTGATGTGGTATATAAGTAGTGCCGATAGAAGCAGAGAAGAGAGAAGACCTGATGAAGCCTTAGTGTTTTTAAACTACGGCCTCTGACATGGTTTTTGTAACGACTATTATTGCAGCCAATGTCTTAAGTGTTGCATGAGGCACGGCATTTTTTTTTTGGATAATAAAATAAACCTCATTCTCTACCATGCTGAACAATTTTCATAATTTGTGTGGCAGTTTGTTCCTCCGCAACCCAGAAGGGAAACCAGACCCAATCCTAGATAAGGTTACACAACCTTTGAATTTCTTTGTAGGTGTGTGCAGGTTTCCTCACGATGTTTTCCTTCACCGTAAAAGCGCCGAATAAACGTACATATGAATTCGAAAACCGAAAAACACATTGGTACGTGGTGGGATTCGAACCACGACCTCCTGCACAGAAGGCCGCGGCCCTATCCACTACACCATCCGGGTTGGAATAGGATATAGATTGGTGTTCTTTAACATTTATAAGTTTATAAGTAAGTATCATCATAAATCACACCAATACCCCGTAAGGAATAAAGGCGTGAATAAACTACATAGTTACATGCATATGTGTCATACAAATCTTACTTAATACGGATTCAAATACCTTATAGTAGGATTAAAAGAAACCTACTCGCTTTCGCTTCTATTCAAACATTTCCGCCTTCGTCAAATCTCTTTGATATGATCTGGTATTAGCGTTCCTACAAAGACACATCGTATCCATACAGTCACATTTCCAGAAATACTTTCTGGGACAAAAAAGCAATGACCTCTGATTTTCGACCCCCGACCCCAGGACAAGGTTCAGTGAAAACGACAAAAAAAATGTAATTTTTCTACATTTCTCTATTTGCGCCGAAGGTTTACCGCGGATATTTTGATCTCATTGGGCGCTTTTCCACTAGACGTCACGTCAACGGCAATGGCGACGGCACGGCGACGATCACGTGACAATATCTATGGAAATCGATGACATGCCGTGACGGTGCCGTGCCGGCAAGTGGAAAAGCGTGTCATATAATTTCATTGATTTGCATACATTATCTCACCTACGATATCGTCGACGGTACCGTGCCGTCGCCGTTGCCGTTGACGTGCCGTCTAGTGGAAAAGCGCCCATTGGCTTTGTATGTATGCTTCGTTAGAGGGTAGGGAAAAAGGTTATACTTACATATTCCTTGTAAATGTAAATGTTTTGGCGCTTTTTCGAGTTTAGATTCATAGGTGTTTGAAATGCAAAATTTTGATAGAGCTACGTGTTTATACGGTGTTTGCAAAATCTTCCATTTTTGTGCAAGGCTAAAGGCACTCATAATATGCGCACGGAGCTAATGCGCTTGCTATAATGTTGTTGAGTAAACAAAATATTATGAATTTTATGATAGTATTAAATGCAATTCAGATAAAGCCTATTTCAATTGGATACTTGACTGGGTAGCTTAAAAAATTCAAAACGTTTATACTTAAAACTGATGGCTAAAAATATTGTGGATTTCATTCATCATTTAAAAAAAAATGCACATTTAGATTTTAATAATCGAGTTAAAAGTATATAAGTTATTGATTTGAATAGTCAGTATTTACTAAAACGTGACGTCATAACTCACTATTTTCATACAAAAAAGCGTTTTTGACATTACATAAAAAGTTGCTGATTTGACTAGAGGGAAAGTAGCCAATTGAATCAAAATCAGCAATATTAAAAATTCTTCTCCCCACCTGGCTCCAAAAGCTCCAAACGACTCCATAAATACCTACACACCACTGCATGCTACGAGTACACATACACGGTGATAAATCAAATTCGCTTAAGGGCGTCAACCCCTCGCCACATTATGAGCCTTCGCCGCCAAATGACACACTCTACACAATAAATATGGCCATATCCGCCAGGGTAAAGCACTTGGTGATATTTTAATATTCAGGTGATAAGACGCTAAGTACATTTTGTATCTGTTTTTTTTTTCTGTTGAGTTGACGAGCAACTCGATGAATGTTGATGTCAGAGCTAGTAGGTCTCTGGCATGATTTGTAAAACGACCACTGATAGACGATTTTGTAGCGGGATGCCTAATATCGCGTTTAGTTAAGTTTTTACCATCCTCATGCCATTTGTAGCATCTATAACTATGACGCATGACGCTACCATTTTTCGTAGAGCTGCTACGACTCCTTCTACGCCGTAGCGA